>ML806450.1:16745-27614 GCA_009831015.1 Picea engelmannii
AGAATTTGGTTGTTGATGGTTTTGGGAGACTTGGTACAATATAACCAAATAGATGTCAATGAATTTGAAGGCAATGGTGGAGTAAAATCTGGTTCAGTTACAGTGCCATTTTATGCCACGAGAAAAGTTGCGTCATGTTTCTTGGAAGTTTCTGTTATGATGGAATGCCTCTTTGAATTTGGGCGAGTTTTGTTAAATAGATTTCAGGCCGGTCCAAAAGGGGAACTTGTTTCACTATCCAAAGTGGAAAAAATTGATCTAGTTGCATGTGTTGAAAAGAGATCAAACACATAAATTTAAAATTGTTCCTGTCAAAGTCATTGTTCTCTTGTGCAAAAGAAAATCACTTTTATGCTGCATTTATAAACTTCCTTGTCTTGTTTTTCTTACCCTCTTTTATTGGTACATTTTGTTAAAATTTTGATATGCTCGTTTAACCATAGACATTCACATATGCCACCCCCGAGCACATAACCTTTTCTTAGAATGATTCCGGCAAGTCCACACTAGAACCAACAAATAAACCCTAACCAGAAACACCACTGCTACAGAAGCAACACAATACCAATAGAGTGTACCTTTACCAAGAAAAGTGTACAAGAGAGATACCAGAAAGACTGAGAATACTCCATGACAATTGTTACACTACTCTCTCTAGACTTGCGCCTCCTTTTGCTGCAGCTGCTGCTCCTTAGACTTGTGCACTAACTGAGTGAGTAAGTGAGAGTGTCCAAATGAGCTAAGCGCCTCCTTATTTATACTAGCCTGTCCAAGTGACTTTTCCAAGTGGGGTCGTCTTCTTTTTCTGGAGCCTTCGAATACTTTATTATTATTCTCCTTGGGTCGACTTCTCTTCTAGGGTTTTCACACATGTTTAATGGTTCTCTTACTCCCGGAATATTCTATTCTAAGTACAAAGGTTACACTTGAAGGTTAATCACTCCTGCAACTACCAAAACATCAACACTCCCTCTTAGCTAGGGAGGTATTAACTATGATGTTCTTCATGTAATGGTCTCAAACACATCCATCCATCTCACATGGCATGGGAACGACTCACATGGTCTTGCAGACTAGCCTACAGGTAGCATCACCATAACCACACATGCTATCTCATAATCAAACATATCATGTCGTAAATAACATGGCCACTGTTGTTCTTGACTCTGTACTTAAGGCTTAAAAGTACAGTGTCAAGGCATCCGAAAGTATGTTAAAGATTTATACAAAGAATACGTTAACCTTCGGTGTAGGAAACTAATGAAGGTTTCTACGTTCTCGCTGTCTAGCTTCCCACTGTTCCTGAGTAGTAATATCTCGTTCAATGGCTGCCCATGAACGTTCCAATTCCTCTCGGGTGTTCGCAGTTTTAAGGATGGTGTCAAAAAGATTTAAGGCGATATGTATTTGATTAGATAGACCGGGTTGAATATTAGGTTGAGTTGCTGCAGGGACAGTCATTGAGGAACAGTACCAGTATGGAAATGATTTTAAGGGGAGATTTCATTCGCTGTTTCAATTCGGTCGAAATAAAAAGAAACTTTTACATGAAGAATGAAATAAGAATGCAAAATGAAGGCCCTTTCCCGTAACTGTATTATTTTTAGTAAAAGACGTGGGATGAGAGAAAAACATTTATCTGTAGATAACGTAAGGTTCCTGTCAATAGAAAACTCACACATGCACAAAAGAAGAAACTAGTATAGAAACAATTGACAAAGTGTAAATAAATATATAATTCTGTAAATGCTAATTGGTCTTACACCGACTGATTAGCTGGTGCAGAGGAAAGACAAGAAACAGTTACAGAAAGATGAAATCTCTTCACGATAGTAGTGGTCGTACTAAATTATAGCGATACACGTCAATTATGAAAAGCGAAATGAAATGAAACAAGAAATATAACGAAACAAACTTGTAACACAGTCGTGACAGAATCGGGAATCTTCAAATTTGCTTGTATTAACTTCTTTCATGCAAAAAACTCTTACAATCAATACCAAAAAGTTCAGCCTGGTTCTCTTCTTTTTGTGATCTATTTATACAAATTTTGCCTCTTGGCTTTAGAAGAGCGAAATCACTCCATCTGTCTTAATCTATTTTCAAAAAAGTGCCAGGTGCTTGCCTTTGCTTGGATTCAATGCATATGATACATTTGTCCACAAAATGGAATACAAGCTGTGAAGGTTCCACTTGATAGCTGGGAGGAGCGAAATCACTCCATTTCTCCTACTCTATTTTCAAGAAGTGCCAGGTGCTTGTCTTTGCATGGATTCGGTGTACATGATACATTTGTCCACAAACTGGGATACAAGCTGTGAAGGCTCGGCTTGACAACTGGCTTAGGCAAAATATCACTCTCGGGCTAACTGTGGAAGTTTACTACGCATTTGTGCATCAATGATGTCAAGGGCACTGAGTTGTGCGCTAGGTTGAATCAAATGTTCGTCAACTTGAGCCATGCCTACCCTGTCTATTTTAGAGATTTCCGTCGAATCTCTCTCATTCGTCTCCTTCATGTCAAGGGAAATCTGATCTATATTCATTTGCCTCAACGTCTCTGAGTCACCTCCATTCTCCATCCCTAACAACTCACCATCTATAGTATTGAAGGTTTCTTCTAATGAGATGGTCACTTTTTGGGCCTGTTCCTTGCTTAAGGTAATATCATGTTCCCAATTCTTTAACAAAATATTACTTCTAGTTTGTTCAGCGATGGTGAGTCCGGGAGAACCCGCTGAAAATCTGTTGTTAGTCGCTATCACTGCCTCTTGAAAAGCGACCCGAGCAGCCTCTGCGTTCCTTTCTTTGACAATCAGATTATCAGAAATCCGATGCATTAACATACAATCTTCTCGGATTTCTCCAACTTTGTCTAGCAGACTCTGTTGCGCAGAAGAGATCCTGCCTCGAATATCGATCGCTCGGGATTTAAAAATCTCGATGTCGATCACCTTGCTTTCAACAACCTCTAATTGAGTCTGCAGCTCTGTGATTATACTCCTCTGCTGACCCGACTGTACCCGACCATCTCGGATGACTGAATTCGCTTGTTCCAATTTAGTTTTGAGGACTTCTATTTCTTTTTTATCGACCGATCGGGCCAGTTCCATTTCTCCACTCGCCTGACTCTTAGCGCTTTCTGCGGTCGAAGCTACTCGGGCTTCGAGAGTCTTGATCAGGCGATTCTTTCTCTTGAGCTGATTTTTTAACATCTCGACCGAGAATTGATTCGCCGACGCATACGCTCCTAGCGTTCCTGCGATCTCTGTGGCGAATTCATCACTCTTTTTGTTCTTCCCATCGGTCATCACTTTGAATTTTTTGGCAGTTGATCCTTCATCCTGGCAGAACTCCCTTTTCACAACTACCTTTCTTTTTTTGTCGAAGAAGAACTCATTGGGAGGAAGTTCTTCTGCTCTGATGGGCCTTAGTTCTTCACCGAAAATCCATCATTCTCCTATGTTCCCTTGCGTTGACTGCAAAGGGGTGACAGAAGTGATGGGTTCCCCGATTTGCTTCGCGGCCTTTCCTGGTGTGTCGAGGGAGTCCTGCTCCTTCAGAGGATTAGAGGTTTTTGTCTCTGTCCCTGTCTTTGGATTCTGAGTTTCTAGCGGGTCTGTGTTTTTTACTTCCACCTCTGGACTATGTTCCTTGGGAGGGTCAGTAGTCTCTTTTTCTGTTTCGGGATTCTTCTCCTGCTCAAGATTCTTCTCCTGTTCGTGATTCTTCTCCTGTTCTCCTTCCTGACGTTTTTCGGGGTTAGAAGTTTGGCCCTCAGAGCAGAAGAACTTCCTAGCACCACGGGGAGACATCTTTTTATATGCTCCTGAAATTTTAAAACAGAGGCCATGTCTTTGGGTGCCAGAGATATGATTCGAACTTGCACTTCCCCATAGGACCTCGCCCATCGGAAAATATCATCCGAGGGTGAACACTCGTGTTCAAACCTCTTTAATCCACAATTCCCCAAATGGGTGCTTACAATTCTCTGAGGATCATGCTTTTTGTACTCAATAGAGACCAAACTCAAGTCTTCTAAGGTTGCAGCCTCAGCCTTAGCATGTCCAAAATCCAATAAAGAATAAGAATTTAGCCGAATGGGGAAAAATGGCCATACCTTATTCGATGATGCTTTGAGCTCTTTACTCACTCCGCCAATCACAGTTTGTCGGGCAATCTCGCGACAAACCAACTTATTGGGGATGAACAGTGGTAGCGCCAGAGGAGGAACAACAACTCCGAATACTCTAAAATAGGAGAACTCTGCTTCTACGTACCAGTCTGCGATACTGCTCAGATTCGTAGCAATGCTATCCGAGATGCGAGGTGACGAAAGACCAAAAATGGTGATGTGCAGGGGCACCATCACCCAGTTGAAAATCTCATAAATAAATTTATTTGCCTTATTTTCCCACAGTTTGTCGTGGTACTCATGCACAGTTTTTTCTTGGGTTGGACTCCAAGCCCAATTCATCAAAGGGAAATGCGTCATGGAGCATATCGCGTCCATGACATACGCAGACATGAAGAATGAGGATGGTCTCCCGGCTGCCTTTTGCTCACGATACTCTGTGACCCTGTTGAACAAACTGTCGGAGAGCATCCTCGCCCAATTAAATGAGGAACCTTCTGCTACCCGAAAGATGAGAGGTACCCACTGGATATAAAAATGCACGGTATCCTCCCTTCCGAAAAGTCGGCATGTCATCATCACCACATACATATACTGTGGCTCCAGCGAAGTAATTGAATACACGCCCTTGTCATTCTCTCTGAATGTCGCGGAGCGCGAAACCCAATCTTTTATCAAACCAGGCATGGTTTTGTCATATTCTTCGCACTTCTTCTTTTTGAATTCCTCCAGGAATTCAGTGCCATATGTATATTCAGAAGTTGCTGGGAGCTTATACATAGATTGGATATGCTCTGGTCTGAAAGTCTCGACCGCGGTTCGTTGGTAATTTATGATAGTTCGGGTGGGCAGGTCTATGTGATCCAACGTCCATCGGATCATGTCGTAGTATGGGAGCAACCGTGGTCTGGTTGCAACTAGGTGCATACCAGACTGAACAATTGTCTTGTATTTAGTGTTCAGGTCGTCCTTTACAATATCATTGTCATCGGAGTCTGAGTAGTTCACCAACTCAGATTGTAGAATATCAGAAACGAACGACCAGTTGGGTACTGAGTCGCCAGTCCGAGGTGAAGTATCCGAGACATTGTCTGAACCTTGCGCTGCAACCTCGACATTCGCTTTCGCTGCTCTCCTTGGGGCCATGGCTGAAGCTTGTTTTTTCGCTTTTCTGCAATAGACCTGTGTATACATGCGGAAATAAGTTCCCTTGGAGAAAGGTGAGCTCTGTGCGCTTATGAGAAATGTTTGAAATAGAATGAAACTCTCGTATATATTTGAAAACTCTGTACCTTTTGAAATAAGTCTGTCAAATCGCAAATAAAACCAAATTTATTGTATAAATCTGATCTTATTTATTCGTGGATTTACCCTAATTCTTCATTAATGTCATCAATGTTCGGTGGCTTGACAGGCAATCGGGTTATGGAGAGCAAGTAAATACCTCATGAAGTGTGCCAACCTCGATGCGCGGGACGTATCTCGTTTAATTTGAAATTACAAATCTTAACGACTTAAATAATTTTCTCGCTTTTCGTTGCATCGTGAATTTCCTTTTCTCATTTTGACTCTTCAACTCGCGAGACTGCGAGTGTTGATTTTAACGTAATTAACGGTAACCGTGATTTGGCGCATCCTTAATTATATAATTAATTTACTTGCCATATCGCGACTCGAGAATTCGAGGAAAGAGTTTTGGGAAAATGATATGCAGAGTCGCGATATCACGATGTGGCGAAAATTAAGGCTCGAATTATGAGAAGGAAATCTTAGATTAGGCGACTAATTAATCTCGCTATAATCATGTCGCAACTTCGTGAATCGGGGTTTTGGACACCTTAACTTTATGAAAGAAAGTGCCAAGTGGCGATGTGCCGAGAACCAAAAATTAACCACGGTTAGTTTTTTACCTTTAGTCCTTGACCAAGGTTCTCACAAAAGTTATCGTGTTCTCGGCTCTCGGGGCTGTCAAAACGAAAATTTAGCCTCGACGAATGCCGAGGCGCGAATTCCCGAAAATGCATACTCATGAATTAAAAGTTTTACCCTAGTTAATATTTTGCGCGAATAAACAAAAACGAATTCGCAGTTTCGCGTCTTGGGACTTATGAATTCAAAGATTGAAGTATCCGGCTTGCGATATCCCGAAATAAAACAAAAGAGCAAACATATCCCGAAAAATGGATCTCTTTTGAAAGTGAAACAACATTGCTATCCAGGCGAGAAGATTTCAGAGTTTTAAGATTTCAGAAGGAAAGGAAAAACAACTTTAGATCTTCAAGTATCAAAAATTGAAAATTGTGCGAGGTGAAAAACAAGGGCGGCTCCAACAGCCACACTGGCCATCTCATGATCAAACATATCATGTCACAAGTAGCATGGCCACATAGGCCATCTCATGATCAAACAAATCATGTCACAAGTAGAATGGCCACACATGCCATCTCATGATCAAACATATCATGTCACAATTATCACCATCATAGTCACACACACAGACTATCTGATGGTCATGTCACAATCATGCATTTGGGACCTCATCAACACATGTAACATCTCTCTAGTGGGCACAACCTCATCGTTTCTCAGACCTTATGTCATTACAGGGCTTTCATCTAGCTCACACAAAATTAGGAATCTAGCTCACACAGAACTAGGCAACCATCCAGCCCACACATAATCTGGAATATGCTGTTGAGCCAGTTTACACAGAATTGCGCTACTACCCAATCTGAACAGAGTCTGGGCAACTACAACTCGCCAGCGCACACATAATATGGAAACTAGCCCTAGAGCTAGTTCTTCTGGTTGGCACACCAGGCATCCAACCCACAATGACTGGGCATCTAACCATGACGGTTAGGCGATGTAGTGTGCACACACTACCCATCTAGCCCAAGGCTAGGAAACACCTCCTACCACACAGGTTGGCCATCCAGCTTGAAAAGCTGGGAAACTCGCCAACCTCGAAAGCTCGACATCTACTGACCTTGTGCAAGGTCATGCTGACTGGTGCCACAGTCAGTAGCGTGCTTGTAAATGGCCACACTTTGCAATCTACTGCCCCAAGAATTGCATATGTGACTAATCACTCCCTCTTACGAGGGACGTCCTTCTGGACCATGCCAAGCTTGTCCCTGAAGTATTCAAACTTTACCCTTGACAGAGGCTTGGTCAACACATCTGCTATCTGCTCGTTTGTGCCAATATACTAGAGCTTCATTGCTCCCTTTTGCACCAGATCTCATATATAATGGTACTTGATCTTGATGTGCTTGGACTGTCATGAAACACCGGGTTCGACTCTAACAATTTCACACATATCTGGTTTTCGCACCAAATACAAGTCGCCTCTAACTCGAGATCAAACAATCCTGCAAGTAGCTTCCGAAGCCACACTGCTTTGTTACTAGCTGAACATGCTGCTATATATTTTGTGTCAGCTGTACTGAGCGCCACACTAGTCTACCTCCTGCTAAACCATGAGATCATAGCTGATCCCACACTGAAGCATCATCTAGATGTACTCTTCCGGTCTGCGACACTATCGGCCCAATCTGAATCAGTGTATCTTTGTAGGCTTATCTCATGCTCAAAAACATATCTGAGTCCATAATCAACTGTACCTTTTAGGTACCTCAACACATGCTTTGCCACAACCAAGTGAACACGTCTTGGTTCAACCATATACCGACTCAAGGTGTTCACCGCAAAGCATATATCTGGTCTAGTGTTCGTCAAATACATCAACGAACCAATCACCTGCCTATACATAGCGATATCCACCATCTCCGAAGAAGTATCACTCAATAACTTCAGGTTCATCACCATTGGTGTGGGCATGGATTTACAATAACATAATATCAAATCTCTTCAGGATTTCTACCTCATATTTTCCTTGGCACAACAAAATCTCATCCGGTTTCTGCCACACCTCTAGACCCAAGAAATAATGCATCATACCCAGGTATTTCATCTCGAAATCTGATGCAAGCTTTCTCTTGCACTCAACAATAAGCTTCTCGTTCCCTGTTAGAAACAAGTCATCCACATATAATAGTAATATCACTGGTCCACAATCCACAATCTTGTAGTAAAGGTTGGGCTCTGCTTTACTCTTGGTAAAGCCCAAGCTCATCAGGAAATTGTCTGATCTGCCATATCATGCCCTGGGTGCTTGCTTAGGCCCGTGCAAAGCCTTCTTCAATCTGCAAACATGAGACTCCTCATGTATCTTGTGGCTTCTCTATGTACACTTCTGCTGGCTACTAGAGCAAGTAGCTCGTCATAATCTTCTCCCTCTTGCTGGGAGAATCTTCTGGCCATAAATCAAGCTTTGTACATCTCTATATTGTTATCTGCAACATGCTTGATCTTGTAGATCAACTTGGAAGTCACCACTGACTTCCCTTCTGGTCTCGGAACCAAGGTAAAGTCCATATCCTAGTCCTTTTGACTGTCTTCCTTCTCGGTCATTGAAACAAGGGAATCTTACTAGAAGATCTCATATCTCCTCGAAGCCTCTGAAGCTTCGATCTAGCCTCCTCAACTCATGGCACATGTCTATCAGTCCTGGAAGACGTCTCTTTCTCCCATATGAATCTGAGGAGGAATACTTTTTGAATGAAAGTCTCTAAGCCACTAACTCTCTCTGAGATCAAGCTCACTCTGAGTCTCCATCCTCCCTCTGAAGCTTGACTCCCTCTGAGTCTATATAATCTCTGGAGCCATCTACTCATGATATGGCTTATCAATGCCACATATTTGTATCCATTTTGCATCCTGCAAAGTATCACAGGACCATGCTGGTTTTTTCCTTGTTACTGCAACGATTCTGGGTAGGCCCTTCTAGTTCTACTAACTCTTCTTGATAATCTAAGGAGTGATCCACTGAACTAGAGTGATTTGTTCGGTCATCTTTGGAGCCTTTTGCTCCTTACAATCAATCTCCATATGAGATACTTTGTATCTCGCAAAAGTATCCTTCTTGCCAGAAGGTTTTAACTTCGTGCTCTTTTTCTTTGGTGCATGGATGTATACGGTCGTGTATACAAATTCTTATCTGGATAGTCTGCTCCATGTCTCAAACTAGAGACCATCTAATATGTTTCCTCCTGCAACTGCCACTATAGCTCCCCTCGGAGTTATCACTTGTGACTTGCTCGAAACAAGACCAACAACAAGGGAAAACAATAGACAAGAATAATACTCTTATAATAATAATGAAAACAATAACGAGAACAATCATCACAATAGCTCCTTCTCAGAGCTATTACTTGTGACTTGTCTGAAACAAGAGCCAAAATAAAAATGTAATAATAAGAAATAGGAACAACACTCTTCTAGTGTTGTGACCAATCATTCCTCCATGGTAACCTACCCAAAACAAGAAACAAGAACACCAATATTTCCATGGTAACCTCCATGGAATTTACAAGATAACCTGCTTGAGACAAGAGAAACAAGAGAAAAAGTATTTCCAATATAATAACATTTTCATAAGAACATATTTATGTTAACAAGAATAAAAGACAATTTCATGGTAATCAACATATCATTACCAATATGACCTGCCTAGAAGCAAAACAAGAAATATCTCCTAGAGGAGATGTTAGTTCATCTTGCAAACAAGTACAATAAGCATTTATATCAATAGTACTCACATGCTACTAAGTATTCATTGTATCTAACAGTAATAAAGCCTTTTAAAGATTGCTTGTCACAACTATAGTGTTTAGTTGTAGTGTAGCTGTTATCGCTCAGTTTGTATTTGGGGTTACAAGGCTATAGGATAAAATTCAAACTGGCGTAACAGGGACCTACCCCACCCAATGTCACCACAATGGGGAGGTCCTTTCTATTTAGGGTGGATAAGCCCAAGGGAGACATCTCTGGCAATCTGGGGTTTTGAAAGGAAAAGGCTCAAAGGATTAAGGCTAGTTTCCCCTTCACAGATTACCGCCAAGAACATAGTCAAATGAAGAAAAACCACAGAAGAGGCACCTGCTTGCGAGACAAGACAACAATGACACTAGTACATGCAATAGTGGTTAATGCTTCATTAATCAATGACTATCAATATTTAATGTACATGAGCATAAACAACAGTAAATATTGACGAAGTCAATGTTTGCAATAATGACAATGGCATATAATCTTACTTTGTCAATAAACACTGGAACATCATAGCATCTAATGAAAATAATCAATTCTTAAATTAGTCAATGCATTAAATATCATTAATTGCTCATATACAAGAAGTTGCTGCGTCAGGCATGCTAGAGATGACATCATCTTCTTCTAGGGTTAGTATGATAGACAAGAAGGTCAACGTTTTGCAATTTAGCCAATGAAAATCACCAATATATCAATGTCTATCACTGGATGACCAAGCCACAGTATTTTCTATCAACTAAGAGCTTAATAAAGGCATGACGTCATCATTTTCTGCTATGTTAGAAGACGTTAGGGTTAGTTAGGGTTTCAAATTTGGGAGTTTTGAAAGATTGTTTTTTGCACAACAAGCTCAACGTTGGAGACAAAAACCAGTGCCTTATGGTATTATGGAGTCAAAAGTAAGGGCAAGATCTCAGGAGGATCAAAATCTAAAGACTAGAGAGTTAGGTTCTATGGTGCTGCAATGGCAGGGCCCTAGAATCAAAACCCTAAGGGAAGAAGGCTCATTCTGGTGTTGCTTAAGCAAGGCCTCATGCTCCTTCCTCTTTCTTTAAATA
>ML806450.1:28280-41284 GCA_009831015.1 Picea engelmannii
TTGTAAACCTTCCAATGAGAGAAACACCATAAAAATGCCAAGAAGAATCCTCCACAAGAGTTGCGCCTCACTTCCAAGAGAAAAATACCAAGACAAAAGACTAAAAGTAGATCTCTCACAAGAGAGTGAGTTATGTTATCTTTAAAATGAGAAGCAACGTCCTCTATTTATACCAATCAATGACCTTTTAATTAAATTTTAGGTCATCAAAACAGCGGACAAGGCCGACAATAAGATTTACACTGTTTTTACATTAAATGCTAAAAATATGACATAATATGAGCAAAAAGGGGGACGTCAGGCCCTTCTGAGGGAGATGTTGGCCCTTTTTGGGCAAACATAGCATCCAGAGACCAAAACATTGGCCCTTCTAGGGCTCCTCCAAGCTTTCACACGTGCCAAATGACCCCAGCACACTGCCACACGCTCCAGACAACGTCTAGCTCCCTCAGGTGACGTCCTGTCCATCAAAAGAAAACATCCTATCTGCAGTGGGTGATTTCCCCTAGGCCGGGCTATGCCAAAGTGTCCTGGTGGAACGTCCTTCTGTCTTCTCGTGTAAAGGCTCATCATAACATCGTCCTGTCTTTGCCATCCCAACAACCATCTGATGGGCTCTTCAGCCCCATGGAGGTACGAGCTAATCATATCCCCATGTGTACCGGTCCACTGGTACCTGCCTGTCGGGTATGGTCCTGCACATCAAAAACTACGCCCTCCATGGGCTCATCAGTCCTTGGGATCATAACAATGTTAATCATATTTCATCATTAAATTTATCAAATACATGCATAAAACCCCTAGCATATCCTCTAAGAGCTCAAAGACATTACACATATCTACTATACAAAGCTGAAGAAACAAACAAAATAACCTGTTGGGCTAACATCCACAAGAAAAGGAAAGTTTCCACAGAGGATCATTCAAGCCATGTTCATGAGGTGATATGGTCTAGGGATGTCCAGTCATAGTAAGACCAGGGGTAGGTGTTGTCCGTGGGTGCCTTTGTAGGAGGTGAGCTGTACCCGTCATGGATGCACTTTTTCCAAGCCCCTTTATTGCCTTTATTCTTTATTTATTGCTTTTCTTTCTTTTTTACTTCAAGGTCTGACCAGAGGACACTGCCTTGGCGTGGTGACCAGAGTTGACAGTGTTACCCACTGGTATTTTCACAGAAATGATAAGGCTGGCTCGTGATGAGACCCCCTTTCCCTTGGCCATGCTACCAAAGGTCATTGCCCTGGCGTGGTGACCAGATAATGGCAATGTCATACCGCTAGATACCTATGAACATAATGGGCCGGCTCGTGATGAGACCTCCCATCCTCTTCGTTAGGTCTTGCTTTATTATTTTTCTTAGGGTCCCTTTTGTCTCTTATCGAGAGGCCTTTTATTGCCTTCTCGAGGATCCCTGGGCGAAGCATCTCTAGGTTTCATTTCCTATGGCTTTTTTTACCAGCTGCCTTTACCCCCTGGGCCTTTAGCCCCTTCTTCCCACAGGACAAAGTGTAACCCTCAAAGGTCATCCTAATGGCCGGACTAGGGGAATGGGATGGATGTATGGGAGATAAGATGTAAAGTGATAGAATGCTGGGAGTGGACGATGGCTCTGCAAATCCCCCCCGGTGGCTAACCAAAACCCATGAATACAAGCTTGCTAGGTCACCCCGTTAATCACCCCAACAATGATCAAGTGGATTAGTGTAAGATCGAAGCAGTTATCAGAAATGAAAGGAACCTAATGCATATATAAGAAAGTTATAACGATCAAACACGACACATACCATGATACCTTGGACCAATTACCTCATGGAGCAAGAGACTTCTCTGATGCAGGTCCAAGCCGATGGTGATGGATGCTGCTGCTGCTAATAGGACAAGTCTGGCAAAGAAGAAGAAGGATGGGCCTTCCAGGGCCATGCTTAGGTCAATCCTGCTCTCGGTACTCCATGTCTAGGACCTGTGGGCCTCGAGACATGATCTCCTAGTTATCCCTAGAGATAGGGGATAACAGTAGCAATTATCAAATTTGATATGTGCAAATTGGAAACTTATCAATTTAATCAATCAAACCTGGAACCTAGAGTCTTATCTCCAAGAATGAGTGTTGTTGCTTTTCTTCCGAGTCTCCTTCACTCAAGATGGCAAGTATTCTCTCCAACCTGTCCCCTGTACTAAGACAATATGCTTTCTTGACAGAAATCTAAGTTAGGGAATATAATGCAAATAAAATCTAAAATCTCAACCTTAGTCAATCTAATATTTTGACTAAAATCAACTTATAACTTTAACTTTGACTAGAGGTTTGACTTCAACCTGTCTAACTAAAAGAATCAACCTTGATGTTTTTGTTGACTGAGGGCACCAGAAGGTGTGCTAGGCTAGGGTGCACTAGGACAACCAAGAATTAGGCCCAACACTTCACTAAAAGTGCTTAACAAATTTGGGTTAGGGTTTGTTGCTGCTGCAAAACGAGAAACCCTAGCTGCAACTGCCATGAGAATGGCTAACGAATAATTTCATCATCCTTCAATTAGTTGCTCAACGAGCTACCAGAAACTTCACTGGACCAGAGGAACTGCAATTGGTACTGCAACTAGCACTGCAACTTGTTATCACATGAAGTTGTCATGGGTCAAGTTTCTCCTTAGGTTTTAATTTTTACCCATTATTCTTTTTTAGTTTGTTTTTTGATTTTCTCTTTATGATTTTCTTAGGTTAGTTTAAACAAATAAAGGTTTGGGACTTGGTTCACATTTTTGACCCACACCTATGGTTTATACCCTAGGTTCATTTTGTGGTTTATATCCTTGACCCATCACTTGACTTGACAACTAGCATTATCAACCCCATGACTCCACAAACCTGACAAGTCACTCCATCCATTCATATGCTTGAACCTCTCCACTATGCCCCTTTTCCCGTTAGGGAGTCAAATCAAACTTTGCCAAGTACACTGCCAACTCACTAGTTGTTTTCGTAGTGCATCTTTGTACACTCTCCCTCTTTACCATCATTCACAATTATGGAGTTGATGTCATGTCTTTTATTGTTTTCAGCACCCTTGTCTTCAAAAGGAATATCGTGATTTGGTCATTTATGAAGTTCTAATTGTTTACCAAATTTGAAATCCTACTCCTAGCTCGGCACTGCAAAACTATTAGTCTAGACAGAGCTACGAATTGTGCTACAGAACTAACTATCCGAGGTGAATTGGAGACCGAGGTGGTTGCAAATGGCTCCAGGCTTGCTGCAGATCAACAATTATCAAGCTACAGTGTCTAGGTACTTCGTGAGCCATCCGAGCTCTGTTGAAGATCATTAAGGTTTTTTTCTTATCTTTTGGTAGCACCCGACGTTGCAAACTACAGTTTCTCCCACCTACTAGCCCCTTTACCTCTGCTGCCACAGACTTCTTAGCCATCTGCATACTGACATTTACCTCCACTGAAATCGAGTAAATTTGCTTTAGAGCTTTGAATGCCCATTTATCCTCTTGGCTCATGTTGTCCACACTGCGCTACAGAAATCACTGTTAAATTGCGCTACAGATCCCTTGTTCCAGCGCTGCAAATTCCCTGTCAAACCAGTGCCATCTTCCATGCCCACAACTCCAACATTAGCTTTCCTTATTCACTGTGTCATCCTATATTTTCATCTCAAAGTTAGTTTGCAGTGAAGAGTTTAGGAGCCTTGCCTTTTTAAAATGATGATGACACTGTATGGTGGCCCTATGTTAGCTTAAAATTGGACAGTGCAGTCTTCCTGCATATCATTTCTCAGAGAATATTTTTCCCCCATTTTCAGTCATCAAACCAGTCTCTTATTA
Organism: Picea engelmannii; assembly: GCA_009831015.1. Lineage (NCBI taxonomy): Eukaryota > Viridiplantae > Streptophyta > Pinopsida > Pinales > Pinaceae > Picea > Picea engelmannii. Next base: position 32,110 of record ML806450.1, read on the forward strand.
GTTCAGAAGTGAATTGGAGGAAAGCCTTGTAAGACCAATTAAGGATCACCTGTCAAAACTTAAAGACTTTGCCTTTGTTTGTTTTCCTTCCCTTTCATAGCATTACAGTACTTGGCCTCCTGCTTCTATCAATGGATACACCCCAACAAAAGAAATCTCACAAGGGTGAGAGTGTGGTTAGGACCGAGCCTTCTGACATGCACCTATTTGATGTTGAGCCTATGATCAAGGAGGTTTTCCAAAGGGTTGGTTGCCTATCTTTCTATCAAAACATATAGAGGGGACACCCTGAAGTAGCAAGGCGGTTTGCTTTAAACTTTGATGGCACTAAGACCAAGGTAGGAACCCTTGAGTTGGAGGTATCTGAGGCCACTATTGCAGCGACGACTGAGATACCCAACACTGGTGAGAGGTGGTTCAAATCTATGACTCTCAATGCATCCTTTTTTAAGGATTTTCTCAAGTCGGATTATCAAAAAGAAAATTTGTCCAAGGGAGTGTCTAGGAGCCATTTGGTTGAGGGTTTTGACAAAATGTTGAAAGTTATCCAGAGGTACTTTACATGTGAGGGAAGATTCAACATGATATACCGATATGACATTAGGCTTTTGCTACACTTCATAGGTAAGGATTTGATGAATATCCCTTTCTATTTGTTTAGAAGTATGGGAAAAATAGTTGATAGGGTCCAAGTTAAGTCCAAGGTTGTGGACACTAGTGTTTTCCACTCTGGGTTAATCAGGATGCTTGTAATGGAAGAATTGAAGAAAATAAACCTTACTTGGGAACAATTCATTGTCTCTGCAAATCCGTAGCTAGATGTAGCCTCCACCATGTTGACGATTAAAATCACAACGAGGATTTTTCCCGCAAAGTATTGCTAAAGCCTATTATTATAAGCTAACAAGATATATAATACTAGTAGGTGGGACCCCTTTGTAGACTGGGAGATCAGATCTAGTTCTTATTTCATGTTATGCTGCTATTCGACATCGCTTACAAAGTTCTACATGATTGATGAAATCTTGATTTTATTGGCGATGAATAAGGAATGTTATGTGTTGGTCCGATTGCTCTAGGCTCTAATTTCATGTTACGATGTCCTATGTTATCCATTGTTATCCTTGCTATCTGTTCCTGGATTCATTGCTGCGACACCTGCACAAGAGACATGTTAGTAACAACACATAAGAAGCAGTTGAAAAGAGATGAAAGCAATATAACAAAGTGCAAAAGGAAGAGGTTATACTATACTCTTATGCTACACTACATGCATGGAAATTTAAATGATCGTTGTTAATCTTAGCTAACAAGTTAATAACTATGCGATTTATTGAGTTATATAGTTGATATGCATTATTGTATAGTTGGAAATGGTAAGATATGATGTGGGTGGTGCTCTTGGCAATTAGTGGATGTTGGTTTTGATGCATGGTTCAATTGAATGAATTAAATGGATTAGTGGGCCGGCGTGTACTAAGAAATTGAATGATTGGAGGGTGGGGGCGACATGCATTTACTACACGTCACTCTTACTCCTTCCACTACCCGCCACCCTAGTTTGGATATTGTTCAGCTGCGTTTTGCTTTGGTTAGGATCTGACTTTCAAGCAGAGGAAGAACCGCTTGGCCAACTCGTGTTTTAAGGTTCTTTTGGTTACAGGCATGCCTTTTCGCCATCCATGAATCTGCTCTGGTTATGAAATAGATATTGGCTCATAATGTATGGGTCTGTACTTTCCTTAAGTCTAGTAATTGTGTAAATTTGTGATATTTTTCTGGAATGAATCGTTGGTGTGGTTTTCATTGCAACAATGTTTGAAGTCACGATGTTATTGATCATTCTGAGTGTTAGAAGCCATGAAGGTCCTCTGTCATCCTTATTGGTCTTGGTTGAAGGGTTTTTATTCAGTGTAGATTGGCTGTCTGTCTCCACGCTTTCTTATCACCATACCCAACCGTTTGTTGTTATGGGGTTTACTGGGTTTGAAACGCCTTGTGTCACTGCACATTTTTTCACTTGGGTATGGGTTGTTCATGTTATTGATGGTTGCGCAGTGGGTTATATTGCTTCTTCTCAGCTCTGTTTTATCTGAGCATTGTTAGTTGGTTGATTGGGAAAGCCACGAGGGTTAGACCCTATGTGTTCCAAGTGTGTTACAAGGCCAAAATGGAGCTTTGCTCCTCTGTTCATAGTCTCTCCTATCTCGTGAACTGTCACCCTGTCTGTGAAGTCGTTGGTGGTATACCTTGTGTGTGCACCGTTGGTCTCAGAGGTTCTCACTCGATGATGGGAGTCTACTCCAGTCTCCCTGCGTTGGTCCACAGAGAAAACCCTTGATTTCTCAAGCCCGGGTTTTGATTAAGGGAACCGTTATGGCCTGTTGGGTATGCTGTTGGTTGTTATGAGTTGTTGGTATATTATTGACCGTGTTCGATTTCTGGCTCGTCTATGTCGCTTATGTTGACAATGGTGTTGGTTTTGGTATTTAGTCACTGCATTGGCTATTATGACATTCGAATTATTAACTTAGCATTAGTTATAATCGATTTAGTCACAACGATGCTTCATGCGTGGTGCATTGACTTGTGTGGGCTTCCTACAACATGTTAGGTTGAGTTGATGGTTGTTGTCACTGTATGTGTTAAATTGTCAAATGGGAATATTGCAATCGTGGTGATTATGGTATGGCCATTCACTGTATATGCTATGGATATTATTGATTGTGCCATCAGAGATGGTCACGGTTTTTAAACAAAATGGTTTTGTAGCGAATTTGATCAATGTATGAGATGATATCAGGCTCACTGTTGCTACCTCGTTATATTGATTGATAGCCCAACATTGTGGATGTTTAGTTTCAGAGTGATTGGACCTGTATATAAATGCTTTGCGTTTTGTCGAATGGTTTGTGTATTCCACGCATGGTATGAGTTAAAATGGTGATTGTTGTCTGTGTGTTTAAATGGTAGGTCAGGATCCTTGAAGTTAAAATATTGATGGTTGTATTTGGTTGTTCGTTGTGTGCATTGATGAATATCACACATCGTAGCAGAGATACGCACAGTTTCTGTGACAATATTTTCTCATTACAACTTAATTGTTAAATGAACTTGAGGAATGGATCGGGTGTGATTTTAGTGTCTATGTTTGATGTGAATAAATGATTCATGGACAATGGTTGATGTTTTGATGGAACAGATTGGAACAACTGACTGCGTGTTCATTTAGAAATTGTTTGAAATATTAACTGGGATAGTTGGGAAGAAACAAAACTCTTACAGGTTGTTGTGGAAACGTTTATATACAATAGTTGTTTAATTGATCACACTGACTATTTGGTTGATGTTGGAACTTTTACGATTGATATAGAATGTTTTATGGATTACTTAATTAATTTTATGAACAATATTTGTTCTCTTTCCTAACCATTATTTCACTTTTCGCTAATTACAATCCCCTCGCCTTCCCACATTCATGTTTCACTCCCTATTCTTAAAATTTAATTACAGTTAAGAAAATTTTGTATTGGATTAGTTTGAAATCACAGTTCTAGGTTGGATTACAGTGATATGTCCTTTGGTTTACATTACAGTTGATTGTGTGTTGTCTGTGAGCAGTAACCATGATTCTTTTCCCTCTCATTTTAACATTTTCCACTCAATACAAGCCCCTTGCATATCCCAAAACCTTGTTGATCCCCTGCTCATTGACAACAGTTAAACAATTTGTATGGATTGGATTGCATGTGTTTGATATGTTGCTGAGCCAAAATTTATTTCATATTTTAAAAGAGTTGTCATGTATGGTTGTTAAAGGGACTATTTGCTAATCAATTATGCATACAGGAATGAGCTCTTCAAGCAAAAGGCTGAAAACCGAGGCCCATCATGCCCCTGACAAAGGGAAAGCCACCACTACCCCTTCCTCACCTTCAAATGATTTTGACAAATCTGTGTCCTCTCTCATGCATTTGAGGGATGATTTTTCTCCTATGATCAGGGAGATTAAGCCTAAAGGCTCCACACAACCTGAGAAAAATTTAGAAAGATTAAAAGATGATAGCAACAACAAGGGAAGGATTGCCTCACAGACTGGAAAATATGGTTTTTAAGTTTTATTTTAATTATTGTTGACAACAGTTGACTTCAGAGGTTTTGGAAAACATGTTTTCTTTGGATATATGAGTTATATATTTTGAAAATAATTTCCAATATCAATGAAATAAATTGTCAAATATGAATGTGATGATGAGAGTCACAAGGAGGGGTGTTTTGTTTAATTAACTAGTTATGTTATGATTGTTAAGAACTAAAGGGAGTCACAAGGGTCCCCACCTACTAGTTCTTATTTATTTATAACCCTTATTATGATTTATTACTCTTCCACCCTTAACTAAAAAGTTGGTTGAGTTTTTAGTTAACTTAACTAATGAAGTAGTTCAACTACTTCAACCAATTCTAATTTTGCTTAAAGAAAAAATGAAAGGGAGGAACAAGAGGAGGATAGAAGGAGAAACATACTAAGGTTTGCTCTTGGATTACTAAGCCTAATTCCTTTTTACGATAACAGGGTCTTATTGTAGACAACAAGATTCAGGGCTGAATTACATCATTCAGACACTTATTTTTTAGAGGTGTTGATCTATCTTTGATAGTCTGTGTAGACTTGTCTATTTGTGAATTAGTTTTCATGACTGACAAAGGCTATTGTGTAGAGTGGTGTGAGCAACAATCTGTGGCAAGCTGATCCAGCTTTTAGAGTTCAGTTTTAATTTTCTATCAGAGGTCCTTTTGTATGTTCCACCAAAGATGTCTAAGTTTGACTTTGGTCCAAAAATTCTTCATGAAATTTTGTAAAGAGAATGACTCTTTGGTGAATTGGAATGAAATAAAGGATTGATTTATGTCTCATCTGTCTTGATTATCATCTTGGTGTCTTTTCTTTTGTCTTTACATTTATTTCAACAACTATTATATTCAAAAAATCATATAAATAATGATTTTTTCAGCGAGCTTTTATTTATAAAAACACTAGCATAAGCACTTGTAATCAATACTTGTGAGTTAGGATATTAATTTTGATGGCTATAAACATAGGGTGACATTCCTGTCTATTTTGCTTTAGCCAAGCAGAATCTGAAAATGCTTGAGTAAGATCATTTCATATCTTTTCCTCAACACACCCCTCAATCCAGAGTGCAGAGCCCTTTGCTAGCTAGTAGTGTTGCCCAAGCAAAAACAAGAAAAAAGAGAAAGAGCAAACCTATTTCCCAAGACAAAGAATTTCCTAAGGAAATTGAAGAAGAAGAGAGGGAAGTCCATCAGTCCCCACAAAGAGAACTTTCACCTCATCATGCACCTAAACTAGAGGAAGTTCCCTCATCAGCCAAAACCACAACCACGAAGGGGAGAAAATTACATTTTCCTTCACCTACTACAGCAACTAAGACTAGAGTTAGGAGGCCTTTCACCAAATCATCAACCCACAAGGAAGCTGCTGAAACATAAGTCATACCCAAGGCTTCAGTCCCAAAGAAAGTTAAAGGTAAAAGTGACACTGTTGGGAAGCCTATTGAGGTCATGACCAAAGCCTCTGTTCAGAAGAAAGAAAAAGGTAAGGATAAAACTACTGAGAATCCTGTTGAAGTCATAAACATCAACACTCCTCATGATAATCCCACCTTCAAGAGATTGATCAGGCAACTCAGGGATGCAAGGAAGGAGGCTGCTCGTTTGAAGGGAGAAAGATTGACTGAGAGAAGGAAGATGAAGGAGATTATGGACATGTATAATGAAACCCTTGATCTGGCTAGGTTTACAACAAGAAGATTCTTGCCTCTCCATAGGAAACTTAAGACTTTGTATAGGCAAAATAGAAGCATACAGTCTCAAAATAGAAAACTTAAAAAAGAATTGCAGCCCTTCAAGGTTGATCTAGCCCAGAGGAATCTAAATGTTCTAGCCCAAGCTGCAATGGAGAGAAATTCCCCTGTAGTAGAGAGAGGTGCCCCTGCAAAAGAAAGAAACGTTGCTGCAACAAAGGGGAGTTCTCCTGCAACAAGGAGGAGTGCCAGACTGAGAAGATCAATGGAGAGGATGACAGATCCATTTTTGATGATGATTAGTTTTTGTAAGCTTGAAGTGTTAAGGGAAATATTATAATTTCACCTACTGGAGGCATCTATAGATTCACAATCCATCTACTAATGCTTTTTGGATTTTTTTGAGGCTCATTGCATGACACAGAAAAAACACAGAGATTTCGTAGTGCCTGGCACTACGGAATCATCCACGCAGACTGTTCGGTAGTTGCGCTACTGAAGGTGCTATAGAATCACCTAGCTAGACACAGAATGGCAGTTCGCTACGGAAAGTCGTTGCAAAACAGTGTTACATGAAGGCGCTACGAAATCTGTTACCAATTGCACTACAAAATCGGCTGCAGAACAATTTTACAAATGCATGCGCTACAAAATATGCTACCAGTTGCGCTACAAAATGATGCTACGAACTGGTTGTTACAGTCATCAATTTTGAATTCATTGCCTCCTCTTAGCTTTGATGATTTGGAGGGAACCAATGATCAATAGGTGGCAGATGGAGATCAACACAAAGGCTTGGAGGACACATGGAACTGGAGGAGATGCGCCCAAGCAACAACAAATCATATCATTTATATTTTGTTAGAGTTGTTGTCAACGTGCTCCTTGATTCTAGTAGTCAATTAGATCCACTTTTACAGATGTTAGACTAATAGTTTTTTGTGGAGAATCCTAGGATAAGAAGGCCAACTCACATCTCAAGTTGTTATCTATTGTTTTGGTTATAAATACATGAGAATAATGTTATGTAGGGTTCGAATGGTTGAGCAGAGCTCTCTATTTTGTAATATTTTGACTAAACAGAGTTGTACTATGGTTTATGTATGAGACCTGAGATATTTTGATTAATGGAAGTCAACCTCTTTTCATCATATTGTTTCTTGTTAATCTGAATTCTCATTATCGAATGATCCTTGTGAGATGTTATGGTTGTGTTATAATGAATGTTTGATTATAATGCTACTGTAAATGTTTTTCAATGTTTTAAATTTAGTTCAAGAAGTTCTTTTGACCGAATTTTTCTTCACCTAGAAACTAGAAGGCCTGATGCTTATAGCAGACCTATCCATCTTCCTCACCAAGTCTTCCATCTACTCACTTTTATTCTTAAACAACTGACTGAAGTTAGTCAAAACCTCATTTGCTTATGCATACTAGCCTAGACTTTCCGTGTTAAAACATTGCTATGATGAGTTTTGTCCATTTGACCTTCTATTATTAATCTACATTCACAAACCTATTTGATGGGTACTGGGCTTATCCTCTTGCAATCTGAGGGTGACTCTCAGTACTAACACAATTGACACTGCAACTGGCACTGCAACTTGTGCTGCAACTAGCACAGTGAGTCTGCTATGTCAAGGAAACCTCCTTTCTCCAATAATCAACTTCAACTCAACTTTTAAATGCTAGATGCCTTGAGCTAGGGTCTTATGAGAAAACCCTAATTTCTCAACTTTAGAAATTTGTAGATCTGATCTGGGGAAAAGATGTGCCCTACTTAGAGGACCTTCTTGGTGGGTGCAGTAAGTGCTCAACTAGCTTGAAAATGGGGGAAAAAAAGGATCTTCCTTCTAGCAGTTAGACTATAATGAAGGAAACCAACTCTGAAACCATGTTAAAATTTTTATATGCTTGTTTAACCATAGAAAATGTCACGTCATTGTCACCCAACGATAAGCATTCACATATTCCACCCCTGAGCACAATAACCTTTTCTTAGAATGATTTTGGCAAGTGCACACTAGAACCAACCGATAAATCCTAACAAAAAAAACCATTGCTGCAAAAACAACACAATACCAATAGAGCGTACCTTTACCAAGAGAAGCGTACAAGAGAGATACCAGAAAGACTGAGAATACTCCACGACAACTGCTGCACTAATATCTCCAGACTTGTGCCTCCTTCTGCTACTCCTTAGATTTGCGCACTAGCTGAGTGAGTGAGTGAGAGTGTCCAAATGAGCTAAGCGCCTCCTTATTTATACTACCCTATCCAAGTGACTTTTCCAAGTGGGGCCAACTTCTCTTTCTGGAGCCTTCAAATAATTTATTATTATTCTCCTTGGATGACTTCTCTTCTAGGGTTTTCACACATCCGTTTAATGGTTCTCTTACTCCTGGAATATTCTATTCCAAGTACAAAGGTTACACTTGGAGGTTAATACCTCACGCAACTACCAAAACATCAACACATTTATCTTTTATTTTTCTGTATGATTCTCTCCTATTCCTTTTGAGTGTGCATGAAAACTGTAAAGTACATGTTGTAAAAACCATTCAATATGTACGATTATAGCCCCACACCTTGCTAGAGGATTGTGAAATCAAGTGATTTCATAGCTTTGCGATTTCTTAAGAGCCTTATTTCTTAGGAGCAATAAATGTAAAATCTTGTTTAAAATATCAATCTTCTATACATATTATCAAAATTCTCTTTAAAGCATCCCAAGTACGTGTTAATATTATGGTAGCTGCGGGAGGTATTTACCTCTACATGTGAACCTGACGAGAATAGAAGACTCCGGGAAGCAAGAGAAACCCTAATGAATTGGCTAATAACCCTAGAAGCCTTGTTGGATCAAGAATATAATTTATATTAGGCTATTAGCCTCCAAGAGAAGAAGTCGACCATAATTAATAATAATATGCTGAATAGACACCTACCCAGAAGGAGAAGTCGGCCCCAGTAAACTGGCAGGATTACTATAAATACAGGGCGCCAGTTTCTCATTTGTCATATCTCAGGACTGTAGTTTTCCCAGTTGGTGCACACTGCAGGTGTAGCTGGTGCACAGGTTTGGAGGAGGGTTGCAGGTGCAGCTGCAGCAGCAACAAGTTTTAGTATTTAGCTTGGATATCTCTTGGCTAGGGTTTGGACTATTTGATCAGCTTTTTGTGATGTACTATCCTTGGAGAGAGATGTGCTGCTCTTTGTTTGGCTATCTAGCCTAGGGTTTGCTTCCGGAGGAATTCTCAGGTCAAGGTTAAGGTGCTCGGAGGGAGGCTTCGGCCTGTGGTTGGGAGACGAGGATATCGTCGTGGTAAAACGAGCACACAATCCTTTAT
>ML806450.1:45591-65136 GCA_009831015.1 Picea engelmannii
ATAACCCTAGAAGCCTTGTCGGCTCAAGAATATAATTTATATTAGGCTATTAGCCTCCAAGAGAAGAAGTCGGCCAGAATTAATAATAATATACTGAACAGACACCTACCCAGAAGGAGAAGTAGGCCCCAGTAAACTGGCAGTATTACTATAAATACAGGGCACCAGTTTCTCATTTGTCATATCTCAGGACTGCAGTTTTCCCAGTTGGTGCGCACTACAGGTGTAGTTGGTGCGTAGGTTTGGAGGAAGGTTGCAGGTGCAGCTGCATCAGCAACATGTTTCAGTATTTGGCTTGGATATCTCTTGGCTAGGGTTTGAACTATCTGATCAGCTTTTTGTGATGCACTATCCTTGGAGAGAGATGTGCTGCTCTTTGTTTGGATATCTAGCCTAGGGTTTGCTTCTGGAGGAATTCTCAGGTCAAGGTAAAGGTGCTCAGAGGGAGGCTTCGACCTGTGGTTGGGAGACGAGGATATTGTCGTGGTAAAATGAGCACACAATCCTTTATATTCTAACAGTACGTTGTCTCTAGATGAATCTATTAAGGGAATTATTTTCCTCATACTTGCCATCATCTAGGTAACCATCTAGGGCCATCTCAAAAGTGGTCTTGATATTGGTAGTTTTCAGGTTATGAACTTTGGATACATATTTTGGGGCCTTCCCATGCACTTTACAAGGTTTTGATGCCCGATGAACAAGCATCTAGTTCAGTGTGCAATTTCTCTTTCCAACAAGCTAAAGAAAACTTGAAATGGGGCATCAAGAGAAAAGTTATGGTTTTGGCAAGGCTCCTCTTTTTTCAAATAGCTTAGTGTGCACACTTAGACCTAACTACATGTTAAGGTTAAGGTCCTTGCATCTTAGGGTTTTTCCTTTTTGGTTTTTTTCACATTATTATAAGACCTCTTATTATGGTTGTTTTGCAAAGTTTCATAGCAAAGACATATATTTTCAAAGATAGCTACCATTTTAGTGATTGTATTTGTACGATGTTTTTCGCCATCCATTTAGTGATAGACTTTGGTTTTCACTGTATCTTTTTGTTACTTTCTATGTTCATGCTATCTTTCATTTTTTTCTCAACATAACCTGGATCAGTGGTATCAGAGCAATTTGTGCTCTATATTTTTTTTTGTGGTTGTCCCCCACAACGTCAAGGTATAGGGAGTTGGTATTTGAGCTAACTAAGCCTAATGAAGATGTTCCTAATTGTCCCAAGCAACCTCCCATGGTGGAGGAAAAGAAATCCGATGGAGTAGGGGATCCTATCAAGCTTTTGTTGGAGGAAGATATTGAGTGATAAAGGAGCTAGATTATGAATCATTTTGCCAAGATCATTCAATGACTCCCAACAACGACAAAGGCCCAAGTTAAGGTACAAGTTAAGTTTGATATCCCTTTGTTTGAAGACAATATAGATGCAAAAGAGTTGGAGAGATGGTTAAATTAGCTAGAGGGTTATTTCTTTTTTTACAACTTTTTAAATAGTGAGAAGATTACATTCACACTCTTGAAGTCCCTTCCCCATTTCAAACATTGGTGAGATACTTATTGTGTGCAACATGTTGAAGATGATTATGAAATGTATGCAACAAAACCTACTTGGTGATATTTTTTTTGATGCCCTCAAAGAGGAGTATTTACCTGTTGGAAACTATGAAGACCAATGAATGACATGGGCAATCTTCTCTAAGGTAATGACTAGACTATGCTTGAGTACACCAATGTCTTTGATACCCTACATGCAACACTGGATATCGTGTTCTCAGAGTGACACTTGCATTGAAAACATTGGAATAACCTAGACAAAAATGTAGTTTTTGGACATCTATTCAGTGGGAGAAGTTTACTGTGACATTGTCAAGATTGAAGAAAAAAATTGGCAAGTGTAACAAAGATTTTGAGGTCGAGAATCAACGACAAAAATAAGGGTAAAGGAAACCCTAACTCTAAGATCAAAGGACACAGTGAGGATAAGCTATCTCAAGACACCTCGTCAAAGCAACATGCATAGAAAAACACTTGGAAGTCGAAGGACATGGGAAAATGATGTGACACCCATAAAATCTACTGGCACAACAATGATGAATGTCATGTTCAATAGTGGTTATTGGTCAAACTTAAATCCTCAAACTTTGATTTAGTGTTGAGGCCACTAGATCTCACGGATAGGGAAAAAATAGATCAACAACACAGAAACCAACATTACAATCACCACTGCAAAGGTCCAAATGGAGGAGCTTGGGGGAGGTGAGTGCCTCTTCCACTTGCAAATGCAAGTAAAGGGGACACTACTTCATTTCATTATTGGCAACAATGGTCAAAATAATTTGATCTGAGGCGAGGTTGTTAAGAAGATTGACATCATCATTGATGTCACACCTCTAGCCATACATTGTTGGTGTGATGCCCTAGGGACGAGATATCCACGTTAGTCAACAATGTTGTCTACAACATAATATTAAACCCCCTTCAAATATGAGGTATTGTGTGATGTTGCTGCACTTGAAGTTTGTGATGTTCTTTTAGAACAACTGTATATGTGGATGCCTAATGTTGCTTACTAGTGTAGGCCTTGTATTGCCATTGTTACTGTAGTAGATTATCTTTACATGATACTAGAGGTAACCTCAACCACTACAATCTTTGTAATCACCACAACGTTTTTCATGTACCCTTATAGTGTTCTTACATCATCCTTCTAGCATCCTTCTAGTGTCCTCCTAGTCTCTTTCTAGGGATCTCTTTAAAGAAACATGAAGACACAAATTGAATGCTAGGAGGATGCTAAAAGGATGCAAAAAGGGATGCAATAAGGACACAAAAAAGGATGCAACAAGAATGCAATGGAGATGTGAGAGACATAACAAAGGGATGCAAAGACAACAAGACAAAGGGACCATAATGCACCTTTTTCTCTAATCTGCGCATCAAAGGATGCTAGGACAGATTGCAAAAAGGACCTATTGTAGTAGTGCATTCCGCAAAAACCCCAAATAAAGTTTCTCTAGTACAAGTATGATTTGTAAATGGAAATAGACATGTTATATCCTTCGCAGGTATACCTAGTCACATCTCAGTAGGGGTTCGATGGGGGGGTTGGACCCAACGTCATGGTTGGAGGGCATGGGAGGGTAGTGGATAGAGCCCTTGAGAATTTTTTTCTAATTTTGTAGTGGATAGTCATTTCTTAGAAATCAATAATTACAACCCTACTTTGTTAACATCTAAACCCTAATTTGTTAACATGGATTAGATTACAACACTAATTCATTAACTAAAATTAGTTTACAATGAACCATATTAGAGTTTGAGTAGCTTTGGAAGATGTTATTATTATATTCATATTGTATTTGACCAAGACAAAACCCTAAATATTAAAGTTATATTATATTTGTTAATTCGGCCCTATTGTTCCTTTGTAAAAGTTGACCCTATTGTGCCTTGACAAGTCAAAAGAAAATTAGAAGGGTAAAGTGGATAGGTCGGCCCTGACCTAATTTTGGGTAGTCCAACTAGTATTTATAAGAGACCTAGTGCCTCATTTGGAGACACACACAACTAGCTCTCTCATACAATGCGCAAGTCTTGGAGAGTGACACAACTATAGAGGAGTGACGTAGCTACAAAGGAGGGGTGTCTCAATAAAGGGTTTTGGTTATTTAGTGAAGGACTATCTTGGTCTAGTGGTGCACTACTCTATTCTAGTTAGGATTTCTGGTAGATCTTCTTTTTTGGTGAGATCTCTGTTGACATAGACATTGTACTTGTTGAAGAATATATATTGAAGAATCTTTGCTAGGTTTTCTCCCCCACGAGGGTTTCTCAGGATATATCTTGTGTATACTGTAGATGTCTTTCTTTCAGTGATCCTTATGCATGCAACTATTGTTTTAATAGACTAAAGTTAAAGAATACAATACAAATTTAATTGCTTAAGAAGAATTTTAACATGGTATTAGAGCAGGCCTGAAAGAAGACATTTGAATAGTTTATAAGATATCACTAGGAAAACTAAGACCATAGGGTTACTCTCCTAACCCTAGTGCATCTTTCCTTGGGAATAAATTCTTAGTTTGACGAAGTTTTGTAAACTGCAACTGGTGCAGTTGCTGCAACTTCCTGCAACTACACAAACCCTAGGAGGGGTTTTCACCCCATTTTTTAAGGATTCTAGTCAAAGTAAGACCACTAAGGAACTCACCTTAGGAGGGCACACCTATCCCTCAGAGAAAAATTCCAAAATTCATATTTTGAAAAATTAGGGTTTCCTCATAAACCCTAGTCTTGGTAGCTGCAGAATTGAAGATGGAACTGGTCAAATTGGCATAACACTCTCTAGTAAGTACAAAACCTTTCTTTGAAAAGTTTTATCTCTTTATTGTATTGTCCAATCACATGATGACACCCAATACCAAGCTTAATGATAATCTTGAAGGTGTTGACAACTTCCGAGCATGGAAGTACATAGTGATGCTCATTCTAGAAGACAATGATCCAAAAGATTTTGTAAAAGAATGAGTTCCGGAACCTGATGAAGATGAGGCCAAATAAAAGTACAAAAAGAACCTAGTGAGGGCAAAGAGAATCATTGATGATTTTATCAAGGATCATTTGATCCCCCATGTCTCATCATTAACAACTCCCAAGCAAATGTTTGATGCCTTATCCCGATTATATTAAGGCGAGAACATCAACTAGAAGATGAACTTGAGAACACAACTCAAGAATGTGAAGATGCAAAGTTCAGAAACTATCCAATCATACTTCACAATAGTGTCTCAGATCAAATAACAACTAGAAGCCATTGGAGACACAATCGAAGAAACCAAGTTGTTGATGACTACATTGAATGGTCTCCCCAGATCTTGGGAATCATTCATTCAGGGCATATGTTCAAGAAGAAGGCTAACAAGGTTTAGTAGACTGTGGGAGGATTGTAGTCAGGAAGAAGCTATATTGGCAGCAAGAGAAGAGAAACTAGGTGATGAAGAAAATCAAGCCCTAGCAGAACACACCCAAAAAGGAAAGAGAAAGAAGGACGTTCAGTCACATAAGAAACCTCATGGATTACGAAAGTCTCACAAGTTCAAGAAGGATTTCTCAAGTTACAAATGCTTCATTTGTGAGAATATGGGACACATTTCCATAAACTGTCCCAACTCCAAAGGTCAGGTCAAAAAAGGAAAGTATAGAATACAACATGCTCATGTCGCAAAAGATGATGAACATGATCATGAGAAAACCAAAGAAGAATACTCAAGTGAAGAATATGTTTTGATATCAACTCTTACAGGTACAATCACTCATGGAAGTGACACATGGATTTTTAATAGTGGTGCTTCCAAGCACATGAATGGTTATAAGAAATCTCTCTCAGATCTAGTTCAAAAAGATTCACCTCACAAGGTGAAGCTAGGTGATGACTATCAGTATCCCATTAAAGGAGTAGGAGAAGCATCGTACAAGTTAGAATCTGGAAAACCGATGAAGATAAAGGATGTGTTGTATGTACCTGGTTTGAAGAAGAATCTCCTTTCTATATCAGCTTTAGATGCGAAAGGATTTAGAGTTTCTTTCATTGATGGTGAAGTCCTCATGTGGCCTAGAGGAAAATCCATTGATGATGCTATAGTGATTGGGGTACAAGAAGGAGGCTTATACAAGTTAAAATGACATTCTGTTTTAGCATTAGTACACCGTACAATTACTCCAAGTGAACTATGACATAGGAGGTTTGATCATATACATTACAAAGCCTTATCGATTGTGAGAAAGATGGTGACAGGTTTTCCATAAATCCAAGTGGAACATGAAGGGATATGCAAGGGATGTAGACAAGGCAAGAACGCGAAGAAACCATTTCCAAGCAGTGATAAAAAATCTAAGGGAGTCTTGGACATTATACATTGAGACGTGTGTGGAATGATGTAATCCACATCACTCACCAGGTATGTATACTATGTTTCATTTATTGATGATTTCTCACGTAAAAATTGGATTTACTTTTTGAAGGATAAAAATGAAGTGTTGAACAAGTTCAAAGAGTTCAAGGCACTTCTTGAAAAATTGTCTGAAAAGAAAATAAATATTTCGAGATCAGATAATGGAGGTGAATTCACTTCAGATGAATTCAAGACATTTTGTAAAGAATTTGGGGTTTAGAGGGAGCTCTCTACTCCCTACAATCCCTAACAGAATGGTGTGGCAGAAAGAAAGAACCATACAATCATGGAAGCAATGAAGGACATGATTCATGATCAATATTTATCGATGCATATTTGGGAAGAGGCATCCAAGATCGTTATATATGTGCAGAATAGAAGTCCCCACTGAGTACTTGGGAACAAGACACTAGAAGAGATGTTTACATATAAAAATCCAGAGGTTAGCCACCTAAGGATATTTGGCTATCCAGTATATGTGCATGTCCCCAAGGACAAGAGATCGTAGTTGGATCCTTCAGGAAAGAAGGGTATATTTGTTGGATACAGTGAGACATCGAAGGCATACTGATTTTACATCCCTAGTCACTGATAGATTGAGACTAGTAGAGATGTCACCTTTGATGAGGATACAAATTTCAGTATATCAATACAACATCATTCATATGAGGTTCATAATGAGGAGCTTGAAGATCCCAGAGTTACAAATACAAAGAAAGATGATGATGTTGTACTAGAAGATCATGATATGGAAGAACCACAGATACATGCTGATTCATCCCAAGAGATGAATACCAAGAAGAGAAGACCACCTTGGGTTCGAGAAATCATTCAAGATGCAAAAAAGTACGGTGCTCCAGATGGATCCTTCAAAGAAAGCAAGATACCATGAACTTACTCTAGCTATGTGGCATTCCTTACTGACATTATTGATGCAGAGCCTACCAGTTATGAAGAGGCTGGAAAGAAGAAAGAATGGAAGGATGCCATGGTTGAAGAGTACAGGTCCATTGTAAATAATGATGTTTGGGATGTGTTTCCAAGACCGAACGAGAAGAAAATTGTAAGTTTCAAGTGGATTTATGTTGGCACAGGGGCAGACTCAGGGTTCAGCTCTAATGGCGCACCAACAAGCCCTAACTACTGGCCCTTTTGGCAACACCTGCGAAGCAGATGTAGCCTCACCTGAAGTAGTTATAGGGGGTTGCAGGACACATGTGTCTACAACCAGAGGAAACGTAAGGTGGATCTAATACAATAACAACACAACATCTAGATATCAGTTATCAACTTAGACCTACTTCACACATTTATTTGTCAGATATAACAAAATAATGTAGAAACCATATATCAAGGGGATAAAGAACACAACATCAATCACACACAACAACAAGATGTACGTGGTTCACCCTCTCCCTAGGGCTATGTCCACATAAATGTGCTTTATAATATATTAAGTGAAAGCATATAGTCCTATATGTGCTCTTAGCTAGCAGATCTTCTCTCTTTCTCCCTTCCCTGCGCACCCAGTTGCAGAGTTGATTTTCGCACCCAGTTGAAGATCTTACAATACATAATGCTCTCTCAACACAATACTCCCTCTCACTAATAACAACAATCACTCATCATCACATCATCTAACCAATGACGTCAACAAGAACAACAACCCATCCCAGGTCCTCTTGACCTTTATTTATACATTACAATAGCTCACTGACAACCATAGGCTGAAACCTAAGTGCCAAAACCCTAGATACAAAAACCCTAGGAGTCTAAAACCCTAGGTCAACTTGACTCATTTTTTCAGGGCTTTGCCAACCTGTCTTTCCTTCTTTCCCATGAGGTGCTCCAAGCATCTACCGGTGGATTTTTCCACTTGCTGAGTTGTCCACGATCTGTCTTCCTTTCTGATTTGTCGTCCTCGATCTCCTCGTCCAATGAATTTCTTTCTCTTACTTCGCTCCGTCTTTTCTACTCTTTTGCTCACTTCGACGCAGTATCAGTCACTAGTCTTCCGCGTAGTTTGCATTTTTTATTTTCTGCCTTAATCTTCGCTTACTTCCAGAACCAAGGGCCAACAGGCCCCAAATACTCACCTATGACTCGTCCCGAGGCACTTCATATTTGATCCTTCTGTTTTTCTTCGACTTCAAGATGCACGGAGCGACTTGTGTTTTCTGCTCTCTCCTCCCCCACTGTGTGCAGACCATTTTTTCTATGTTTGGTACCCAGTTTCAATTGCACCTGGTACCTATACCCTTTCTTCTTCTATTTTTACTATGAGTTGCGAGGCAGATGGTTGTCATAGTACAATTTCAATCAGCTTCCATTCACCAATCCTTCCTTCCATTCTCCATTCAAAGTCTTCAACTGCGCAACTCCTCCTTCCGTAACACAGACAAACTCATATGGTCCCAACTAATGGGTTTTGAACTTCCCTGGATGCTTCATGAATTTGTTGTCGTATACCAGTACCAGATCTCCTTGCTTAAATGCTTTCTTCTTGATATGCCTATCATGGTAGGCCTTTTCTCTTTCCTTCTGCACTTGCTGATGGAATCCTGCAATGAATCAGTCTTCCTCTATTTCGACCAACTGCGCAAGCCTCTCTTGAGCAGTGCTAGTGTCATCCATATCTGTAAAGGTTGTGATTCTTAAGCTAGGGACCAAATATTCCATCGGGACAACTGCTTCTAGACCATAAAACAACTTAAAGGGGGTCTACATTTTTAGCTTCTTGCAAGTGGTTCTATAGGCCCATAGTACTACTGGTACTCTTAAATCCTAGTCATCCCTATTCACACTACAAATCTTTGTCAGCGCTATTTCCAAGATCTTATTGAACGCTTCAACTGTCCCATTCACTTGTGGATGGTAGGGTGTGCTCTTTTGATGATGAACTACAAATTCCCCAATCAAGGCTTCAATGGTTTTATTAATAAAATGTGTACCTTGATCACTCATAAGGATCTTCAGGCATCCAAACCTGGTTATGATGTCATCAAATATGAAATGCACAGCTGTAGTTGCAGTACAGTCCTTAACTTCTCTTGCTTCTTCCCATCTGGTCAAGTACTCTGTCACAGTGATTATGTATCTGGCTCCTGTGCGCTTCCCTGGTGGGTTTATAGGTCCCACGAAGTCAATGGCCCATTTCTCAAATTCTTGTAAGGTTAGTTGGCGTGCTAATGGCATGTCATCTCTTCTGGACAGTTTCCCAACTCTTTGGCATACATCACAGGCTTTGTAGTAGTATTTAGCTTCTTTGTGTAAAGTAGGCCACCAGAGACCATCTCTAAGAACCTTCTGCGTTGTTTCTCTGCCTGCGTAGTGTCCTCCTGCAATGCCTTCATGAGCTTCTGCTAAAATTAGTGGTCTTTCTACTTCCATAACACATCTCCTCAAGATCTCATCAGGTCCCATATCAAATAATTGTCCAGCTATAGGTGAAAAGTCTGATGCGCGCACTACCAACTGTTTCTTCTGGGTGATTGTATATTCACTAGGTGCCATTCCTGTTGAAAGGAATTGGACTATCTCTATGAAGTGATCATCAATCTTTCTGATGGCCTGCAACTGTGCATCCGACAATGTATCCTCCAAACTAGTAGGTTCCTCGCCATGTTCCAACCTCCACAAGGGGCCAGGGCCTTTGTTCATTCTCCCTGGCTTAACCACGATCTTGAAATCATATTCTTGAAATAACAAAATCCATCTGCATATTCTTCAGCGCAAAGTGATCAGTAAAAAATTGAAAGTGTCCTCCCAGCAAGTAGTGGTGAAACTTCTGCAGTGCATACACCATGGTTAAACCTTCTCTCTCAGTGGTGGTGTAATTAATATTAGTTGTTGATAGCTTCCTGCTAGCAAAGGCTAACGGGTGGTCAATGTCTCCAGTTCCTGGTTCTGCTAGAACTGCTCCTAATGTGATAGAATATGCATAAACATGCACATGAAATTCCTTGCTCCAATCTGGGAAAACCAAAATAGGCGCAATAACCATTTTCTATTTCAGTGTGTCGAAGCTCTGCTGGCATTCTTCTATCCAATGAAACTGACAGTCTTTCTTCAAAATATTCTCCATGGGTGTTGTGATCTGTGCATAGCCTTTAATGAACTTCTTGTAGTATCTAGTATGTCTCAGCGCAATGTACAACTATTTGAATGAAGTGGGAGGGGGTAAATCAACTATAATGACAATCTTTGATGGATCTACCAAAAATCCCTACTTACACACAATATGGCCTAGCAGCACTCCAAAGGGTGAAAAGAAGATGCACTTCTTCAGGTTTAGGGAAATATGACATTGCCTGCACTTATCTAACATTAGTCTTAAGCATTCAATATGATTTTGCAACAAACTAAAAACAGTCCAATCATCAAAATATGCTTCCAGAAATTTATGTAAAAACTTGAATGCTTTAACCACCACCCTAGAAAAGATGGTTGGCGCATTCTTCAATCCAAACAACATCACTGTATACTGGTAGGATCCCCATTCTGTGGCAAATGTGGTCTTGTGACGATCTTCCTTGGCAATCCTAATCTGATGGTATCCTAAAAATCCATCAGTGAAGGAGTAGACCTCCTATCCTCCCATGCTATCTAACACTTCATCAGTAAATGGTGTAGGGAATGGGTCATGCAAACATGCATCATTCAGCTTCCTGAGATCTACATAGATCCCGATTTCTTTGGTCTTCTTATCCTGCACCACCATAGGGCTAATCCACTCTGACTCTTCAACAGGTTCTATGATTCTTTCTTCCAACATTCTGTCTAATTCAATCTTCACTTTCTCCTTATATTTAGGATTCAATCTATAGGGTATTTGTTTAACTGGCCTTGCATCTGGCTTCAAGGTGATCTTCATCTCTCCCATGGGCCCTTTAATGCTCTTCATATCAGTGAACTTGGTTGGAAACAAGTCCTGATATTCATGCAGTAACTCTTTGATCTTTTCAATAGTGGCAACATCCCAATAATCTCCAACATTTGCAAGCTTCGGTGTTTGCTCTGTTCCAATATTGAATTTCTTGATTTTAATTGGTTGTCCAATGAAAGGTATCTCAACTCCTGGTCCTTCTATGTCTCTCTGTCCTTATGTTTCGACAATGTTCACCTTCCTAGGATCATCGTCTTCATCAACATTGATATTGTAACAGCCCTGCAATTTCTGAAGAGGCACAGTCCATTCGTCCTCTTCTTGCTCCAAAGGGAGGCTATGTGCCTCCTCAAATACTTTCTATCTTACAATCTGTAACACTTGATCCACTATAGGATATTGGCTTTCAAATAAAAATCTAGTTACAAAGTTCTGATTCATACCTTCCCAATTTGTAGTGATGAGGCACAGTTCTCCTTGAAGATACCAATTGATAGGGGTTGTGTCTAGCATGTTAATGAATTTGTGCACCCATTGCTCTTGAGGAATGCTGCTCCAGGCTTCCTCGCAACTTCACACATGGTGCTTCGGACAACTTCGACCTGTGCACCTAACTTCACATCCTTCTACTTGTTCTGAAAACCGCATTGTGATCAAAGTGCGACATTGTATCCAGTTTGTAATGTTGTTTTTGTGTGTCCCCCACCTTCTTGCTGGAGTTGCTTTCAAGGCCTCATCTAGTGCCAACAATATTTGTTGTATTGGTACAATTTCTTCAAATTCCAACAATAAATCTTCTAAATGATTTAGACCATCAAAGGTGGGAAAGTTATTTACTGTTGTGTCGATCCAGGGAACTTCTCTAGTTAATCTAGCACATCTCCTTGTAGATACTTCATACATTTGGTTCTACTAGCTCTCCAATGCTTCTTCTGAATCTGATGAACATGCGTTGTCACTTCACCAGCTTAGGTTTCCATTTGCTGTAGGATTAATATAATCCTGTTGTTTGGCTGTCAATTTGTATATGTTTTCTAGCTCATATGCGCAGTATTCCTCTTTGATGGGATCTATGTATTTAGGACCTTCATCAGGATCCAAAGGTGCAATGACCCCAAGGCCATCTCTTTCAAATTCCATTCTTCTTTTCTTCAAGTCAACAACAATAGAATTATTGAAAGCCCAATCAATTCCTAATAGCGCAGGGTAAGGAAAAATCTCATCGACTATCTCAATCACTGCCAAGTCCACAAATGTTTTGACCCCATCGATGTCCATAGGGACATGTTCCAGTCTTCTGAATGGGCTCACAGCCTGTGTATTGGCCATCCTAAGCCTGATGGGTGAATAGATCAACTTAGGTTTTCGCATCAGTGCCCAGGTTTTCTTTGTCATGACATTGACTTCCGACCCTAAGTTGAGGACCACATAGTCTATATCATACTCTTCAATTTGAGCATTCAGGTGTAGTTTCTTATTTGTCCTTCTCCTTTTGGATAGTTGATGTAATGCTTTATTCAGTAGAGGATCTATCTTTTCTAGCTCATACTGTTCGATTAAGTTTTGTAGCTCTTGTACAATTCTCTTATCCTTTATCAAATTAAGGCAAGTGCATAAAAATTCCATGAGATTACTTACCTCTTTTCCTTCTCTGGGCTAAGCAGACTGATCAAATGCTAGAGGAATTCCATATTCTCTTACTTCTGTTCGAGCCTTTGATGAAGAAGCCTGATCTCTCTCAAATTCTTTTCTTGCTTCCTCAAATGTCTGTTTCTCTTTCTTTGGGTCAAACTCTTGTGTCTTCTCTATAGATTTTTTGACTCTTGATTGTTCTGTAGTCTTCCGTGGAGTCATTCTGTCTTCTCTTGTAGAAACACCTCCTCTAGTGATAACAATGACTCTGGGATCTGCTCCGTGAGGTTCTGCTATGATTAGCTGTACTTGTTGGTTTCCTCCTCGTATTTCCTGAAGTTTGGCTAATAACGTAGGACAATATTCTATGACATGTTCAAATGAGTTGTAGTAACTACAAGTGGTACAAGGGTTCTGATAGTCCCTAGCCAAATTTCTTGGCTGTGCATAGTTATAACAAATGATCTGACCTCGACCTCGACCCATACATCTTTCCCATCCTCTTACTCTGAATCCACCACGAGGGTTGAAGTTTCCTCTTCCTGGGGAATTATACTGCGTAGTATTCCCTTCTCGATGTACTTCACCTTGAATTTTGTATATATCCCTTGACCTTTCATGCATGAGGTCATAGGCCCTACAATCCCTATCATCATGCCCTACCAATTTACAGAACGTGCAATACAGATTTGTGGGTGTCTGAACATATTTTTGCATGTAATAACATTCACCAGGGCGATGCCTATTTCTACATACCTCGCACAAAGGTAGGGTAACTTGCTTCAAAGGGCTCAGAGCTCTCGATGCCATGTAGTCGTGGAATATGGGATAGTTTTCTTTATCACGGCCTTCCGTTTTTCATCTAATGCACCAGATATCTTCTCTCTTATTTTTTTTCTTGTCTTTTTTCATATCTTCGACCTGCAGTGATAAGCTAGTTAACTGACTTAAAATTTGACTCATACTTGAGATGGATTCTCCCATAGGGGCTAATTCTATCCTCATGGAAATCTCTAGTGCCTCAGCCTGCGAAGCGATATTTTGTTGCATTAGAGGGACTCTGATGTGTGGTAAGAGAGCAACAATGAACCATTCCTTGTTCTGCTCGTCTGGGATCTGAAAATTCAGTTGACCTCGTTAATGTTTTAAACCTTTGATCAAACTCCCAAACAGGTTCAACTACTCTTTGCTTGATTTCTTTCAACTCTATAATGCATTGTGACTTCGACTTGGGTTTCTTGAATTTTGCAACCAACACATTCTTGATCTCATTCAATGGTTTAGGTTGTACAGTTCCTTGGACAAGCTTCATGTACCAACTCAATGCGCGGTCTGTCATGGTAGTACTAAACTAAGCTCATTTAACATCTTTGTCAGTGACATTCTTAATACTCTAGACAACTTCGCATAGAAACCAATGCTGATTAGGATCTTCAGATCCATCTCCCCTAAAGGTGGGTAACCTCATCTCATCTTCCATAGATCTTCCTAGGTTTCCTGACTGAGTGTGCGGTGAACCACTTGTACCAGTGATGTGAGTGCTCTGATAACTTAGGTTACTCTGGTTGCTTAATGCTGCTGAAACAACAGGAGGAGTAATTAATACTTATTTCAAGAGTCGACGCAGTTCCTGAAGTTTCTGGCTCTTCTCGGCGAGGTTCTTCAGTATTTTCCTCTCTTGGCCCAACGAACCCTGAATGTTCCTCATTCAGTATCTCTTCCTCTTCTCCACTATAAAACCCTTCTTCCTGTAGAAGAGGTTCATTATCTTGCTCAAACAAGTTCGCCAAAGGAACTTCCCTGAAGGTCCTTCCACTGTGCGTATGTCCAACCTCTGTGTCGTTGTCGCTATCTGAATTCTTGAACATTACCTTTTCAATCTGACCCACTACTGTATCTTCAATATGTTCTTCTCATGCAATAACATCTTGATCTTCAACTTCAGAAATTGTAAAAATTTTCGTCTAGGTCCCTTAAAGAAATATCTTTTTGCTTGGCTATATGACTCTACTCTGTCAATAGCAAAATCGGTGATATACCCTCCGATGGTACTATCAAACCAATGATCTACTTCTCTTGACACAACGTTATCAACTCTCTTGACCTTCTTGATCAATGCCGACCTCCAAACCATATGTGACCTAGATTTGATCTCAAACTGGGTATCTGCTAACCTGGATAACCACTCGTATAGCTCATTATGAATCCCTCCAAAGAAAATATCGTGTATATCAGTAAAGATATGCCTTCCCAACCAGTCCTCGGTGCTAAGCTTAGGTTTCTTGTTATGGGCTTCTGCAAAGTCCTTTTCTTGTTCTTCTATCCACTTCTGAATCTCTGTCTTCGATGGAAACCACTTTGACATTCCCTCAAGAAGATCCCAGTCCTGGAAACAAAACCATTTGTTGGCATAGGGGAAGATCTGGGGTTCAACTCTAATGGAGCACCAACAAGCCCTAACTATTTGCCCTTTCGGCAACACCTGTGAAGCAGATGTAGTCTCACCCGAAGTAGCTATAGGGGGTTGCAGGACATAGGTGTTTACAACCAGAGAAAACATAAGGTGGATCCAATACAACAACAACACAACATCTAGATATCAATTATCAGCTTAGATCTACTTCGCACATTTATCGGTCAAATCTAACACAATAATGTAGAAACCATATATCAAAGGGATAAAGAACACAACATCAATCACACAAAACAACAAGATGTACGCGGTTCACCCTCTCCCTAGGGTTACGTCCACAAAACTATTCTTTATAATATATTAAGTGAAAACATACAATCCTATCTGCGCTCTTAGCTAGCAGATCTTCTCTCTTTCTCCCTTCCCTACGTACCCAGCTGCAGGGTTGATATTGGCACCCAACTGGAGATCTTACAATACAAAATTCTCTCTCAGCACAATACTTCCCTCTCAGTAATAACAACAATCACTCATCATCACATCATCGAACCAACGATGACAACAATAACAACAACCCATCCTAGGTCCTCTTGACCTTTATTTATCATTACAATAGCTCACCGACAACCTTAGACTGAAACCTAAGTGTCAAAACCCTATATACAAAAACCATAGGTGTCTAAAACCCTAGGTCAACTTGACCCGCGTTTTCAGGGCTTCGCAAGCCTGTCTTTCCTTCTTTCCCGCGAGGTGCTCCATGCATCTACCAGTGGATTTTTACGGTTGTTGAGTTGTCCATGATCCGTCTTCCTTGCTGATTTGTCATCCTTGATATCCTCATCAACAACTTTCTTTCTCTTACTTCGCCCCGTCTTTTCTGCTCTTCTTCTCACTTTGACCCAATATCAGTAACTGGTCTTCCACATAATTCACATTTCGTCTTTTCTGCCATAATCTTCGCTTACTTCCAGAACCAAGGGCCAACAATTTACAAGACGGAGCATTTAGTATATGGAAGTATCGAGAAATACAAGGCAAGATTTGTGGCACGTGGTTTCTCCCAGAAATAAGGAATATATTATGATGAGACATTTTCTCCTGTGTCTAGATACACTTCAATTAGAGCTATACTTGCATTAGCTGCAATAAAGAAGTGGAAGGTACACCAGATGGACGTGAAGACAAATTTTCTAAATGTTGTAATAGAAGAGGAAGTATATGTGGAGAATTCATAAGGTTTTGAGACACATGACATTCAGACACATGTGTGCACATTGAAGAAAGCCTTGTATGGGTTAAAGCAAGCACCTAGAGCATGGTACGGTATAATTGACAACTTCCTTATGAGCTTGGGATTTACCAAGAGTAAAGAAGATTCCAACATATACTTCAAGGTTGTGGATGGTGGAGTAGTGATACTACTATTGTATGTGTATGACATGTTTCTAACAGGAGAAGAGAAGCTCATCACTGATAGTAAGAGGAAGCTTGTTGTTGAGTTCGAGATTGAATACCTAGGCATGATGCACTATTTCTTAGGTCTAGAGGTATGGAAGATACCAAGTGACATTTTCCTTAAGCAAGGAAAATATGTTGTTGAGATTCTGAAGAGATTCAGAATGATGGATTGCAAGGCCATGCCTACATCGATGGTAACAAATATGAAGTTGTTGAGCGATACATGTTCATATATAGTGGATGACACCATGTATGGAAAAATGATTGGTTCGTTGATGTATTTAATGAACACGATGCCGGATATATGTTTTGTGGTGAACACATTGAGTCAATTTATGGTTGAGCCGAGAAGTGTTCACTTGGTTGTAGCAAAACATGTGTTAAGGTACCTAAAGGGTACAATTGATTATGGACTCATATATGCTTCAGATCGTGAGATAAGCCTACAAGGATTTATTGATTCAGATTGGGCCAGTAGTGTTGCAGACCGAAAGAGTACATTTGGATGTTGCTTCAGTATGGAATCAACCATGATCTCATGGGTTAGTAGGAAGCAAACTAATTTGGCGCTCAATACAATTGAAGCAAAGTATATAGAAGCTTGTTCAACTAGCAGTGAAGTAGTGTGGCTTCGGAAGCTGCTTCCATGATTGTTTGATCTCGAGTTAGAGGCAACTTGTATCTGGTGTGACAACCAGAGTTGTGTGAAGTTGACAGAGAACCCAATGTTACATGACAATTCCAGGTACAACGAGATCATGTACCATTTCACCAGAGATATGGTATAGAGGGGAGTAGTGAAGCTCCAATATGTCGCTACAGATGAGTAGATAGATGACATGTTGACCAAGCCTCTATCGAAAGTGAAGTTTGTGTACTTTAGAGACAATCTTGGTGTGGTCTAGAAGGACATCCCTAGTAAGAGGGAGTGATTAGTTATAGTTTTGATCCAGGGAAACAACGTCATCATGTGGCAGAAGCAATGGGTGGTCATTCACATGCATGTTATGACTACTCCAGTGATTAAGCCTGATACATTGAGTTATTGTTACTCTAGTGATTAAGCCTAGTACGTAGATGGCTACTCTAATGATAAAGATGGGTACATCGAGTTACTGCTACCCCAGTGATAAAGCCTAGTACATAGATGGCTACCCCAGTGATAAATCTTGGTACACCGAGATACTACTACTCTAGTGATAAATCCTGGTACATAGATGGCTACCCCAGTGATAAATCTTGGTACGCGAAGTTACTGCTACCCTAGTGATAAATCCTGGTATGCCAAGTTATTGCTACCCCAGTGATAAAGCCTGGTATGTAGATTGCTACTCCAGTGAAAAATTCTGGTATGCAAAGTTACTAACTGTGGCATCAGTCAACATGACCTCGCACAAGGTCAATAGATGCCATGTCTTCAAGGCTAGTTAGTTACCCAAATTTTTAGATG
Source organism: Picea engelmannii (assembly GCA_009831015.1). Taxonomy (NCBI): domain Eukaryota; kingdom Viridiplantae; phylum Streptophyta; class Pinopsida; order Pinales; family Pinaceae; genus Picea; species Picea engelmannii. The sequence goes on from ML806450.1 coordinate 63,381, forward strand.
GTGGGCCAACATGTGTGGTTGGAGGTGTTTCCTAGCCTTGGGATAGATGGGTAGTGTGTTCACACTACATCGCCTAATCCTCATGATTAGATGCATGGTCATTGTGGACCAGTTGCCTAGTGTGCCAACCAGAGGTTACTAGTTCATTGTGGAACTAGATGTCAGACTCTATGTGATATGGAAAGTGAAAGCCCCGTGATGACATAAAACCCAGATGGATGATGAGACCTTGGATGTTGATGTGGTTACAAAACTTCTTAAATATATATTCGTGGAAATTCAACAAGTCAATGGTCAAGTGTATAGAAGAGCATAAGCAATCATGATGATTGTGCTAGAAGAATACCTTCCTTACTAAGAGGGAGTGTTGGAATTTGAGTATCTTCAGAAGACATTATTATTATATTCATATTGTATTTGACCAAGAAAAAACCCTAAAGATTAATGTTATATTATATTTGTTAAGTTGGCCCTATTGCGCCTTGACAAGTCAAAAGTAAATTAGAAGTGTAAAGTGGACAAGTCGACCCTGACCTAATTCTGGGCAGTCCAACTAGTATTTATAAGAGGCCTAGTGCCTCATTTGGAGACACACACAACTAGCTCTCTCATATAGTGCACAAGTCTCGGAGAGTGATGCAACTACAGAGAAGGAGTGACCCGACTACAAAGGAGGGGTGTCTCAGTAAAGGGTTTTGGTTATTTGGTCAGGGACTCTCTTGGTCTAGTGTTGTGCTACTCTGTTATGGTTAGGGTTTCTATTAGATCTTCTGTTTTGGTGAGATCTCTCTTGAGAGAGACATTGTACTTGTTGAAGAATCTATATTGAAGAATCTTTGTTGGATTTTCTCCCCCATGAGGGTTTCCCAAGATATATCTTGTGTATATTGTGGATGTCTTTCTTTCAGTGATCCTTATGCATGCAATTATTGTTTTAATAGACTAAAGTTAAAGTATACTATACACACTTCACTGCTTAAGAAGAATTTTAATAGGCCAAAACCATTGAACAACTCTTTTCTAGACGTATTATCTATTCTAACAATAGTCATTCTAGAAAATCCTAAATACAATGAAATATAATATTAAACTAAGTACTTTTAGGATTATAATATCTAACACTTCTTCAATTGGAAACATTTAGACTTATCGTGTCTTTGTTTCTTACAATATTGGACAAACTTAGTAGAAGAAGAAGAATAAAAATATGAGGACCTTGTAGAAGTAGGAGTTGTAGGCTTTGAAGTTGTAGATCTGGAAGAACTCTGTTGAAGTCTGTATCGATATAATAACTTCTCTTCGGCCAATTGAGCTTCATTCTATGCACCATCAATGGTGGCAATCTCCATGTACTTCATCTTGCAATACAAAGATATTGTTAACCTTTGCAGATAACAAGGTAGTGATATTGGCGAGTTATGCCACCCTTTCAATGAGCGTCAATGTTTCTATGCATGTGTAGTTGTCGTCGTTGATGTAGAGAAAAAGGATTAGTGATACAATATTTAACTTGTTTTCTTTGAAAATATTTTAAAAATTACAAAAATTACCTTCCCTCATGTTACAACTTATATTGTATGGGGTTCCATCTTGTGATTTTCATCACATTGATGGAGACTTTCTGTTGGTAATCTTGAGCATTGGACCAACTTGGGGGATACATCTTCATGGATCCTCTCTCTCTTCATTGCAATTGATCACTTTATGGAGATATTTGGTTGGGGAAGTCTCACTTCTTGGTTGGATGGAGATGTGG
>ML806450.1:91015-110784 GCA_009831015.1 Picea engelmannii
ATAGCATAGAAAAACCTCAGAAAAAGTACTCAATGCCTTGAAAAAGAGATCATTTCAAATAATAAGCCTCTTCGAGGGGGCAACCTCCTTTTACCCCACTTAAATGTTCAAGTCCAAGATGATTCAAAATGAAAATGTATCCTTGGTATATATAGGAGACTAGGAGGCATAATTACAACTAATGGCCTAAAGCCGACATAAATAAAATAACATTACTAATATAATATGCTCCAATTAAGGGGTAATGAGCCAATATTAGGGCTTACATTTTGGTTTTAATGGTACCAAGTGCTAAAAATACGATTTCAAATTATCTAAAATTTTAACGTTTTGAAAAAAAAAATTCAAAAACATCTTTTTTTTAGGTGTTGATTTTAAGGTTTTCTGAGCTACTATCTGAATTTTGAAGACCATGTTTGAAAAATGTTGTAATTTTGATCCCTTTTAAAAAAATAGTGCTACCGGTAGCACCACTTTTTGATTTGGGGGTTGATTTTGATGTTTTTTATGCAAAAACATGGGTTTTTTGGGCCAGAGTTCTCATTTTGAGGTCACAGTTCTTATTAAGTCTGTAACTTTGTTACTTCATAGACAAGTTTTGGCATGATGAAGAATGTATCCCTTGTTGAGAGGGAGTGTTGATGTTTGGACAACATCGGGAAGACATTCTTCTATATATATATATATATATACAAAGTATAAATATATATAATAAATAAGTAGTTATTTATTATCTGAGGGACGTATCCTTTCATGGATGGTCACCATATGTTCTCTATATATGGAACACTCATCATTGTAATAATACATCAATCATATATCATAGCATATTATCTCATATAGATAAAATCAACAATGACACCTTTTGGTTTCCTATTCTCATGGAGTAGGTGAGATCATTTCTCCAACTATTTTTATTATTGTGTTTAGTTGATAGTTCTTAGGATGTAGTGAGAATTTCTCTCCTAAATTTGTTGATTTAGTTTCCTTTATGTAACACTATATAAGCTAATGTTTGGAGTAATAAAATTCATTCAGAGGTTTTTATTTCACACCCTTGTGTTGAACTCTTCTCATGAGAGGTTACATCCACACCATTCGTATCGTAGCTTTCTGATCCAACCTTGGTTTTTGGTATTTTCTCTTTGATATTGTTTTTTTAGGGAAAGTTGTTTTCCAATACCACTTCCCAACAATATAGCCAATCATTTGGTGCTTGAGAGAAGCATGTTTGTGTGAATTATTCCTTGGTGAATTTGAGTGTGATCGGTGGTGCCCCGATCTCAACAAAGATTTGTTTCTTATTATAGAAATTGTGCATAGGTTCTAGCAACACATGTCAAAATGAACCAGCTTCACTTGAAGGCTATCAAAAGATTGTAAGCACGAAACGACATTACAGATTGGCTTGACTTAGTTTTTGTCCATAGAATTCAATGCTTGTGTTTGTGGTGTGTGGCCATTGCTATCCATTCCTCTAGGTGATTAATGGCTCTTCATGTTGTACACAAGGAAACCCTGATTGCGGTTCTATGAATCCAAATTAGTGTGTGGCCTCTTAAATCCCACAAAACGTGCACAAGATCCATAGCCACCTCATTTCCTCATGTAATTTGGAAGCAACGTTCCCTTTCCAAAATATATGCTCCAAAAATATCTACTTGTTTTGATCCAAGAGGCCCTTTCTCAAAGTAGTCAGAACACCCAAATTGATAACTAGTGGCTCCCATGGCCCTTGGATGAGGCCTCTTTGTGTAGAACATGGAATTTTTTGTTCACAACCTCATATTATTGGGCATGGATCCTCCCTTGCCCTTTATGGAATGTGATCCAACATATAAATGGCCATTTGGCCCTTGCTCAACACACCTAAAGATGAATCACATTGTCCTCAATGGAATTTGGATCTATGAATTCATTCCTCCCCTGTGTCGAGAGGTCCTCTGAAACAATGTGTACTCGAACCATGACACCTGACTTTTCTTGAATAGTCTTTATTGTTGAATCGTCCCTTCTAATTATACTTGAAGACTATGATTCTCCTAATAGTAGCATTCAAATTATTATTAATAGTCTATCCCAACCAAGTTGTTGAGACAAAATATCTACTTTAGGTGCTTGATCTGAACCTTGAGGATGATCTAATATATCTTGATGGTTAATGATTAACTTATGTACTTTAAGGATCCCAAATAGAACGTAAATTTCCACTATCTAAGAGTAAAATTCCAAAATCCTTACTCAATTATACGAGAATAATGTGTGTGTGTGTGTGTGTGTGTGTGTGTGTGTGTGTGTGTGTGTGTGTGTGTGAGAGAGAGAGAGAGAGAGAGAGAGAAGAATGAATAATTTATGATGTTACATAGAGAGGGGTTCGATTATAAATATAGTTGAAGAACCCTTTTAAAAATAGTCATGACTTTACAATTCATTATTAGACTATTTATTTTATTATTATGTTCTTAATTTATTTATCATTTATTATATTATTATTCTATTTAGACTTATGTTTATAACAACCAAGGATTAACAACACAAAGAATCATGCACCTTGAAACAAAAAACATCTGCGGTTAATGGATTTTGTATAGACAGAGGGCCCTGAAATTTGTTGCGGGTTTGATTCTCAAGGCCTTTGAGATTAACGTGATTCTTACTATTTGGAATTGGGGTTGGTTTCGTTCATTATGTTGTTTTATTTATTGGAGTATAACCCATTCATCAAGGCAGTTGAGTTTTTTTGTTGAAGGTCAAGTCAACAATTGATACAATTAGGGATAGGCCTTAGCAATTTCATAGTTAGAGGATCTGATCAAGGTTAGTTCTTTCATGGGATCCTTTGTGGATTATATATATATATATATATAGGGTATTGGAAGTGTTGATGTTTTGGTAGTTGTTGGAGGTATTAACCTCCATGGATAAACCTTTGACTAGAATAAAATATTCTGAAAGCAAGAGAAAACCTAAACAAATGTATGAAAACCATGGAAGACAAGTCGGCTCAACAGAATAAGTAATATTGAAGTATTATATGCAGAAAAGGACAGGTTGGACTTGTTTGAAGAGACACATGTTCATTTGTCCAGATTAATATAAATAGAAGGTGCCCCAACTCATTTGTACACACACTCAATCATCCATAAGCAAGGTGAAAGTGTTGAGGAGGAGTTGCAGCAGCTGCAGGTGTGCAATAATTCAATGTTTAGTCTTTTGGTACTCTATCTTGTGTGCTACCTTTAGAGAAGGTGTGCTACCTTGGTTTATCTATTGGTTCTAGTGAGGCTTCCAAGAATCATTCTTTCTTTCAAAGGCTAAGGTGCTCGGGGGTGGCTTTGTGCCTATGGTTGGATAGCAATGGTGTAGAATTTCTTATGGTTAAATGAGCACAATATTCTAACAAGTTAGCATCCCACACCACCTTCAAAATAGTCTAACCACTAGAAGGTAGACCTGCAACTCTCTGTCAATCTTGTTGTAGTATAACTGCAATTGCAGCTAGGGTTTATGACCTTGCAGCAACAACAAACCCTAACTTGATTGTTCGGGCACTTTAAGTGAAGCATTTGGAATAATTCTTGGATATCCTAGTGCACCCTAACCCAATGCATCTCCCGATGCCCTCAGCTATAAAAAATGTCAAAGTTAAATTTTTTAGTCAAAGTCAAGGTTTGACTGGTCAAAGTCAAAAGACTAGTCAAGGTCAAAGTCAAAGACAGTCATGACTTCCTCCATAAAATCAGAGTGGTGCAGCAGAAGCATGGTCTCTTGGTAGATCATGGAAGACAAGGATTGGCATCATCCTTGCAAAGAACAAAGGGAAAAATTATGGAACTACAGACTAAAGAGCAGGCATCAAAGGATGAAGAGTTTGATTTTTAGAGCTTCCAAGCACATGAACATGGAGTAGGAGAAACAATAAAAAGAAACTATTGTAGATTTGAATCTTTGGAAAGAGAAGGGATATTTGTCTAAGAAGAAATCGTAGAGCCAGAAAGATCTCATATCTAATACATTCATAGGAACAACACACTCTCCAGGTTGGAAAGAATACTTGTCTCAGAAGAAAAGCAACTCAATAGGAACAATATCCAGACTCCAAGTTATCCTACATATTCCAGGAAGGTTACCAAACAAAGAAAGACTTGAAAGGACTCAGAGGGAGTCAAACTTCATAGCGAGTCAGTGATCAGGAAGAATCAAGGCTTTGTGACACTTTGCAGGATGCATAGGGGCATGCAACAGATGGAAGTGTGGTGCAAGGATTCTCTTAGTTAGAGGGAGTTGATGGTAGAATTCGAAAAGAAGGATATTGTAGGCCTTTGTGCCGAGTTGTAGGCTTCGTTCTGGCTGAGTTGTAAGCCTTTGTGCCGAGTTGTATGATTCATGCCAAATTGTAGGCCTTTGTGATGATTTGTAGGCTTCATGTCGAGTTGTAGGACTTTGTGCCGAGTTGTGGGCTTCATGTCGAGTTGTATGATTTTTTGTTAAGTTGTAGGCTTCATGCCGAGTTGTAGGCCTTGTGCCGAGTTGTAGGATTCATGTTGATTTTTAGGCTTTATGATGAGCTGAAGGCTACTCTAGTGAGATGGTCTAGTATTTCGAGTTGTTTCTACACTAGTGAGATAGTCTGGTACGCTAGTGGTGTAGTCGAGAACCTGTATGATTGTGATGGTGTTGCTTGTAATATGATCTGGGTGATCATGAGATAGCATGTGTAGCTCTGGTGATGCTACCAATCTGCAAGACCATGTAGGTATTTCCCATGCCATGTGAGATGGATGGATAATGATGATAGTAATGATGATACTCACAACATGGGTGTAGACATGGGTGAGCACATCATGTGGGTGTAGCCCATGATGATGATGGTGACACACACTACGAGTTGTATCTCTAGTGTTCTCTAGCGGGTTGTGGCCCCTAGACGAGATTGACAAGTCCACATGGGTATAGCTATGTGTGATGTAATGATGCTACCAATAGCATGATCTTTGTAACCATGACAAGAGGATCATGCAATAGCGAGCAAGTCTATGAAGACTATAAGGGAACATCATGGTTAAATACCTCCCTAGCTAAGAGGGAGTGTTGATGTTTTGGTAGATGCAGGAGGTATTAACCTCCATGGATGAGCCTTTGACTAGAATAGAATATTCTGGAAGGAAGAGAAAACCTAAACAAATGTGTGAAAACCATGGAAGACAAGTCAGCTCATCAGAATAAGCAATATTGAAATTATATGTAGAAAAGGACATGTTGGCCCTGTTTGAAGAGACACATGTTCACCTGGACATATTAGTATAAATAGAAGGCACCCCAACTCATTTGTACACACCCTCAGTCATCCAGAAGAAAGGCACAAGTGTTGAGGAGGATCTACAACAACTGTAGGGGTGGAGTAATTCCGTGTTCATTATTTTGGTACTCTATCTTGTGCACTACCTCTGGAGAAGGTGTGATACCTTGGTTTATCTGTTGGTTATAGTGAGGCTTCCCATAATCATTCTTTCTGTCAAAGATTAAGGTGCTCAGGGGTGGATTTGTGCCTATGGTTGGGTAGCAATGGTGTAGCATTGCTTATGGTTAAACGAGCACAATATTATAACAAGAAGGTGAATTTTCAAGTCTCTTGTATTTTGTGTTTATTTGAAAAGATTTAAATTCTTTTAGACCTCTTGTATGTTTAAAAGGTTAGAAAATGGAGAGATAAAACTATATTGGCTTTTTGGCATGAGACAAAAGGAAAAGTAGAACTTTTAAACTTTGGAGATGTCACAACAAAATCCGATGTAAAGTTCCAAGTATCAAGGGGCTAGTTTGTGTAACTTAGGAAGCCTACCCATTGTGATCCAGGAGCATCGCTCCAACTCATCAGCGCATCAGCAACCAGCGCAGTAGCGCACTAAGAGGAAGAGGATCCCAAGGAGAGAGAAGTGTCAGTATTCTCATTTTTTAGTTTAAATCTCAATTTTTTAGTGTAATTAAAGTTTGTAAAGGCTCGAGGAAGGTCAAGTCATTGTATTGTAAGGATAATTGTAAATTCTCCTTTAATAGGTTGTAGTTGTACATATTCTAAGCATCGCCTCAAATCTAAAAATGTAAATGAATATTTGTTGTAATAAATCCTTAGTGGTAGGATGCTTAAATGTGATATGAAATCACTAAGATGTCTGGAGGGAAGGCTCGAGAAGCCCCTTGTGTATAAATTTATGTAATCTATGCACAGAAGAGGTTGTTGAAGAGAGTTGAAAAGAGTTTTTGAGAGAAAGAGTTGAGACTCAATTGCAGTCCAGTCTTGTACACATTGTAAAGAACCTTTAGATTAATACAAAGAAAATATTTCCCTATATATGAATCTCTGTGTGTATTTTCTATGTGAATGAATGAATATGTTGGTTTCTAAATGTTTTATGTGTATATTTATGAATTCCAGGAATTTATGTATGTTTCATTTTGCAGGAATAGATAGAATTCTTTGTCTGTAGTTTTTTGAGTGTTTCTGGGCTCTCACGGTTGTGCAAGGAGTGCACCTTAGAGTTGTTAGAAAACTCTAAAAGGCCTTTGCAAGGAGTGTGTGAGAAATCATTCAGTAGTTATGTGAGGAGTGTGCCAGGTGGGCACACCAGAATCGTTCTCAACCTCACAAGGAATAGTGCAAGGAGTGCACATCAAAGTTACTAAACACTCTGAAGAGCCAACGCAAAGTGTGTGAAGGTTGAACTATCTACGGGTTCGAAATATCAGGAGGGATAGCCTGAGTTTAAGGAGAGTTGAGTGCAAGGAGTGCATGAAGCCAACACATTTCTTGGTTGTTGGAAAAGATCTGGAGGAAGAGCGTGGCTCCCAGGAGGGCACAAGAAACCATTTGGAGGAACAAAGGGTCAAAACCCTTTGAAGTTCGAGCAATTACAAGCTCAGGAAAGATAGTGCAAGTGTGCACAGAGTCCTTGTAAGGTGTGCAGAGGTCAAGAACCTTTTAAGGTTTAGGTTGTTGAAGGATCACAAGGAGTGCGCGGGCGGTTTTCATAAACTACTAAGTTCCAAGGAAACTCCGCGCAAGAAATACACCAGAGGTCAAGTATTCCAAGTGCCAAATCTCAGGAGGGAGAGAGTTACAGCGAATGCAGACAAATGACGTATCCTTTGAAACCTCTTTAAATATCCCAAGCTCAAGAAATCCTCATTTCAAAGGAAGTGAAGTTGCACAACAAGAGGAAGCTACAAAAATCGTCGGATTGATGGCGGAAACAGATCTGGATCGTTGGATCTAAGTCCAGACAGCAGGAGGAGCAGGCAGAGAAGGGAGAACAAATCCAAGCCATCAGTTTTGAGTGTGAGGATCGGGAACCATTGGATCCAGGTAAGAATCATAGGTTTTAACCCTTGAAGTCCTTCGAACTTCGAAAGTTCATAAAGTTTCGTGTATTTGTCATGGAGAGATTAAAACTCCCGAAGTCCCGGAGTTTGAAATCAATATGGACCGTCGACAAACGGGGGCCACGTGTCCATATATCAAGGGTAGTCTGGAAGTTTAGCCATCCGAGAGTATTTGGAGAGTTGTGGAAAGAGTGTAGAATAATCTCGAAGCTTCGAAGTCCCGGAGGGGATCCTAACCGTCAGTGTCAGGGCCATGTGGCGACAGATCGCGTGATTCAGAGACTTGGCACTCTGGAGAGATTTGGGTGTGTTGTTGTTTGGGTCAAGAATCCCCAAAGGAGGGAAGTTTGAAATCCATCTCAATCGTCGATCATCAGGGACACGTGTCGACGGATAGTAAGGGTTTGGGGTTCAAAAGAATTGGGGTATGAGTTGTTAAGGTGTGAGAACTGTCGAAGGCCCAAAGCCCGGAGTTACAAAGTAGATCATAGTCGTTGGAAGATGGGAGATCATGGATCTTTGGATCTGTGAGCCTCCAGATAATTTGCCAATTCAGTGATTCAGAGGATTTGTGTATTGTGCAGTGAAGAGCTCGAAGTGATCCTAAATAGTAGATCTAGGACAGAGTGGGACCATTTATCCCCAAGTCTAATCGACAGTTCGACATTCATGCATTCAGGAGGAAGCGTGGTTCATGTTATGAGAAGATCTTTTGATCTGAGGTGAATTCCAGTCGTCCGATCCACAAGTTCGGAGTTCAGCATTCATAGGTGTTTCACATTTGAGTAATGGAAAATCCTAGAGCCCAAAGCTCTGGAGTGTTGAAGTAGCGTGTTGTGTTAGGTGCATGGTCATAGCCTGCGATCGCATGCGATTTATGCCAGAACAAGAGGGCTAGTGCCCATATTTGATTTTAAAGGGTTAAAGGGGCTTAGTAAAAGCGCCCGTGGGTCTTTGTTGGACCTGCACGAAGAATTAAAGGGCCCGTGTGCATTTGGAAGGGGTTCAGTAAGAGCCTAAGAGCCAATTCATCTCCTTAGTGTGAACGATCCTAGACCAGGAGGTCACGCGAGCCCCAAGAGGTGGTGGGGGTTTGCATCAAGTGGTATCAAAGATTGTTTTTGTCTGCAGATATCAGGCAAGGGAAAATATTTTGTCTGATACCATCATATGGTATCATATCATATTTTTGTCTATAGACGGTAGGAAAAGGAGAAGAAGACAAAGTACTAAGGCTCTGTGTGTGAAGAATTGTTCGTCAGTGTGTCAAAAAAAACGGACTTTCCAGGAGGGCAGGGTAAAGAGAAGATGGCTATTGAAGTCCATAAGAAAGTTATGAAAGGAGACTGCGAGAATATGAGCAAAGAGGACATGGAAAAAGAGCTCAAGGAGACCTGAGAGAGGCTCGACAAGTTGATGAAGAAAATGCAGCAAGAAGTGAAAGGAAGTTGGAGGTATGAGTGGCCCATGAAGAAGAAGAGTAGGTGGACAGCTTAGAGATAAAGTTTGGGACCCATGAGGATATCAATAGCAGCAACATAGGATCCATGAGAAGGAGCTCATGATTTTTGTCAGCATGGGAGTATGATGCAGGAGCATTGCTCCAACTAGCACGTTAGCAACCAGTGCAACAACGCACTAGGAGGGAGCGGATCCCAAGGAGAGAGAGGCATCAGTATTCTCATTTTTGAGTTTAAATCTCAAATTTTTAGTGTAATTTAATGTAATTAAAGTTTTTAAAGGCTCAAGGAAGGCCGAGTCATCGTATTGTAATGATAATTGTAAATTCGCCTTTAATAGGTTGTAGTTGTATAGATCCTGAGCATCGCCTCAGATCTAAAAATGTAAATGAATATTTATTGTAATAAATCCTTAGTGGTAGGATGCTTAAATGTGATATGAAAGTAGTAAGATGTTTGGAGGGAAGGCTCGAGAATCCCCTCATGTATAAATGTATGTAATCTATGCCCAGAAGAGGTTGTTGAAGAGAGTTGAAAAGATTTGTTGAGAGAAAGAGATGAGACTCAGTTGCATTCCAATCTTATACACATTGTAAAGAGCCTTCATATTAATACAAAGAATAGATTTCCTTGTATATGAATCTATGTGTGTATTTTCTGTGTGAATGAATGAATATGTTGGTTTCTAAATGTTTTCTATGTATATTTATGAATTCCAAGAATGTATGTATATTTAATTTTGCAGGAATAAATAGAATTCTTTGTCTGTAGTTTTTTGAGTGTTTCTGGGATCTCACAGTTGTGCAAGGACTACACCTTAGAGTTGTTACAAAATGATAAAATGCCTACACAAGGAGTGTGTGAGAACTCGTTCAGGAGTTCTGTGAGGAGCGTGTCAGGTGAGCACACTAGAATTGTTCTCAAGCTCGGAAGGAATAGTGTAAGGAATACACATTAGAGTTATTAAACACTTTGAAGATCCAACGCAAAGTGCACGAAGGTTGAACCATCTACAAGTTTGAAAGCTCAAGAGGGATAGCATGAGTTTAAGGAGATTTAAGTGCAAGGAGTGCATGAAGCCAACACACTAGTGAAGTGTTGGAAAATATCTGGAGGAAGAGCGTGGCTCCCAGGAGGGCACAAGAAACCATTTGGAGGAACAAAGGGTCGAAACCCTTTGAAGCTCGAGTAATTACAGGCTCAAGAGAGATAGTGCAAGTGTACACAGAGTCCCTGCAAGGTGTGCAAAGGTCAAGAACCTTTTAAGGTTCAGGTTGTGGAAGGAGAACAAGGAGTGTGTGGGCAGTTTTCATAAACCGTTAAGTTCCCAGGAAACTTCGTGCAAGAAGTACGCCAGAGGTCAAGTATTCCAAGTGCCAAAGCTCGGGAGGGAGAGTGTTACAACGAACACAGACAAAGGCCATAACCTTTGAAACCTATTTAAATATCCCAAGCTCAAGAAATCCTCCTTTCAAAGGAAGTGAAGTTGCACAACAAGAGGAAGCTACAGGGACCGTCAGATTGGTGGCGGAAATACATATGGATAGTTGGATGTAAGTCCAAACAGAAGGAGGAGCACATAGAGAAGGGAGAACAGATCCAAGCCATCGGTTCTGAGCACAAGGATCAAGAACCATTGGATCCAGATAAGAAGCATGGGTTTTAACCCTTGAATTCTTTCGGACTTCACTAGTTCAGAAAGTTTTGTGTATTTTTCATGGAGAGAGTAAAACTCCCAAATCACCAGAGTCCAAAATCAATCTGGATCGTCGGCAGATGGGGGCCATGTGTCAGCAGATCAAGGGTAGTTTGAAAGTCCAACTATCTGGGAGTATTTGGAGAGTTGTGGAAAGAGTGTAGAAGACTCTCAAAGTTTCTAAGTCCCAGAGGAGATCCTAACCGTCGGTGTCAAGTCCACGTGGTGACAGAGAGCGTGATTCAGATACTTGGCAATATGGAGAGATTTGGGTGTGTTGTTGTTTTGGTCAAGAATGCCCGAAATCCTAAATCCATCTCGGTCATCCATCATCAAGGACACATGTCGGTGCATAGCAAGGGTTCAGGGTTCAGAAGAATTGGGGCATGAGTTGTTAAGGTGCGAGAACTCCTGAAGGCCCGAAGCCTGGAGTTACGAAGTAGATCACAGTTGTTGGAAGCTAAGAGATCATGGACTGTTGGATCTGTGAGCCTCCAGATAATTTGTTGGTTCGACGATTCAAAGGATTTGTGTATTGTGCAGTGAAGAGATCTAAAGTCTCTGAGCCCGAAGTGATCCTATACCATAGATCTAGGACAGAGAGGGACCATTGATCCCCAATTCTATCTGACAGTTCGACATTCATGCATTCAAGAGGAAGTTTGGTTCATGTTGTGAGAATCTCTGAATCCTGGAGCATGGAGTAAATAACTATCATCAATTGGAGGTGGATGTCAGTCATCTGATCCACGAGTTCTGAATTCGGCATTCAGAGGTGTTTCACATTTGAGCAAGGGAAACTCTTGGAGCCTGAAGCTCCAGATCATTGAAGTAGCGCGTTGTGTTAGGCGCCTATTCATAGCCTGTGGTCACATGCGATTTTCGTCCGAACAAGAGGGATAGTTCCAGAATTTGATTTTAAAGGGTTAAAGGGGCTTAGTAAAAGAATTTGTGGGTCTTTGTTGGACATGCACAAAGCTTTAAAGGGCTTGTGCGCATTTGGAAGGGGTTCAACAAGATCCCGAGAGCTAATTCAACTCCTTAGTGTGAATGATCCTAGACCAAGAGGTCACGCGAGCCCCAGGAGGTGGTGGAGGTTTGCATCACATTGTCACCTCAGTAGCTCTTCCTCCCTCTTTAAGTTGGCTCTTTTCCAATTCAAGGGAGAATTCCCTAAAATGTAGGATTTCTAAGGCTATGGAGTGGAGGCTCTAGGTGACATATGAAGAGTAAGCCTTAAAAAAATGATTGGTTGTAGTGAAAATGGAATAAATGAGTGGTGTCTAAAAGGAATATGAAGGTAGAAAAACCTTAGACCAAGTGATCGATCACACCTTGGGAAAATGGAGTCATGGGAGTATAAATAAAATAGGGAAAGTGCATGAGAATGTAAGGCAATAGGGGATGCTATGCATGCCACAAATCGACCTTAGCTTGCTTATTTTTACAAGAGAAAATTTCCTTGGAAAGCTAAGGGTGCCACACTTAAATGATGTTATACAAGTGAAGTTATGTTAATCTAGAAAAAATTGGTTCTATTATATGGTAGACTAACGTAACAACTTAAGTAAGAGGGTTGAAACCTCGCATTACACAATCCAAAATGAAACATGGTTCATTATCAAGGCAATCACAACATGCTACAAGGGTTTCCCAATATAAAATCAACACATAAAATATAAGTTCACAATAAAGCCTCACATAAAATGAAATTACCTCCAATTCTCCATTAGGTTCCAAGCATGTGGTATACAAATGAAATCCAAGGGGAGAGATTCGCAATCCAAAAATCCCAACCATGCCAAATGAGGGAGAGATCAAACCCTTATATAGGTTTGAGCTCAACTCTTTTTGCAATAAAATAATAATTGTTTTCCTAGATCAATTAGTTCTCCAAGGAATACAATAAAATATTGCATCTATATCCTCTTCAACAAACTCTTTACTAAAATTAGTAGTAAGTTGTTGAGATCCACTTTCCTCTCCTTGAGAAAAAATAAAGTAATCATCCTTCCCCAAGGAAAACAATATAATAATGTTATCATCTAACTAACTTCATGAGAAAATCAATAAAACAATGAATTAGCTAAATCCAATTCCAAAATTAGTCAAGAATATAGCAACCTCCTCAAAGCAATTGATCCGTTGACTAACCTCGCCTCAAACATAGATTAACCCACACAATAGATGAAGTGGATCTCTACAAATGATAAATATATCCTTAATTGTCATGTACAACCTCAAGGCAAAGATATCTCCTTAATTGTCATGTACAAACTCCATGAATGGATGTGCAAGGGTGGACAATTTCCTCATTTGATGTGCCAAGCGACCAAAACATATCATAAGATGGGAACGCTTCTCTCCAACACTTCATCCATATCTCAACATTCCTCACGACTTCGGAGAATATGGCTCATATAAACACTTCAACATATGTGTCGTTGTGCAGGCCCCCATTACTTTTTTCCAGAAGAAAAATCACACAAAATTATATTAATAGCCCCCATTACTTAAACTTACTAATCACAAGGTGGCTGCATATATAGGAATGAATTCACATTAACAAGGAAGATCACTTTAACATATGCATTCATCTCCCAAGCTCATGAGTCCAAGCATGGAACGGTCAACTCATAGAATGATGGGCAGCTCACATAATTTGTGGTTGCAAGTGAAGGTATCTCCATGAATTTGTTTAAAAGGTTGACTCACAACCCCTCAAATAATATGTGATGTCCCACTTAAATACATAAGGATTTGAAGCTCAACATGAAAGAGCCCCTTATAATAATATATCTCCCCTCAACATATGTGCTCCTTTCAAGCACATGGTAAATTAAAGTGTATGGTTGAACTTTATATTGATGAAGGGAATGGTCCATAATGAAATATAGTTAAATTCGCCCATATATGTGCCATGGACCATAGTATAATGATCCCAAATGATTATAAAGTGCCTCCATATGTGTTTTATAATATAGTATTTCTTTAATGAAAGATATGATCTAAGGGGTGGCTCTGTAATAATAAAATACTTGTCTCCATATATGTGCCAATTGTTGACGATTGAAAACGTCAGCGTAATTTCGCCCACAAAGTGTTGCTAAAGCCTAGTATTATATAAGACTAAATAATACTAGTAGGTGGGACCCCCTTGAACTATAGAAGATCAGACCTATTCATTTTTGATGTTATGATGATGTGCTACAAAGGTTACATGGTTGATGAGATATTGTTGTCATTAGTATGAGTTGAGCTTTGAGATGTTTTTCCTTCATGTTACTACAGCCTGCTATTCATTAATGGTATTTATTCTTCTCGCACCTGCACAACAAACATGTTAGTGAAATTATATGAAAGGCAATTAGAGGAAGGCAAAATACTATAACACATGCAAGAAAGGGACCTAGTTCTGCAATACCACATGCATGAAAATACTTGTTGATTGTTGTTGAACCCTAGCTGACAAGAAAATGGCTATGAAATGGTGTTGAATTAATTTTTTTTATGCATATGGTTGAAATGTTGGTGGCATATTTGGCAAGGTGATAATACAATGGTTATGCATTGGTTAATGGAATTGGTAACCAATATACATATGGTATGAATGTCAGTGGCTCATGAAAGTTAATGGCTTTGTGATTTTATTTGAGTTATATAGTCTATGTGCATGGTGATTACGCTATGGTACAGGTTGAAATGTTGATCGCGCTATTGGTGATGATTCTATACATGATCTCTTAGATTCTATAGTCGACATGCGATATGGTTAAGTTAGAAATGGGACATATGATGTGGATGGCGCAATTAGAAAGAGATTGATATGGATTCCAACACGAATTTTAAATTAATGGTTTTAATGAAGGGCTAGTTGGCATGTATTGATGAGTTAATTTAATGTGGGTGGAGGCGAAGTGCATTTACTGCACGTCACCTTTACCCTTCTCGTTGGCTTCCACCCTAATCGTCTATTGTTTGATATTGTTGTTGTGTTATGCTCCAGAAGTTTAGCAGGGTGAAACCACTTGACCACCTCTCTTCTTAAGGATTTTGATTAACAGGTATGTCCTTTTTTATATCCATTCTTGACTTCCCTCTGGTTATGAAATGATTATTGGCTCAGGTGTATAGGTTTGTGTTTTTCCTAAGCGTTGCAACTGTGAGAAATTTTGGTGTTTGAATGAAAAATGGATGGTTCTTCCTGCAATATTTTTGTGTTGGTCAAGGTTGTTGGTCTTCGTGGGCGATAGCTCTTTGTTATCATTGTTGTCTGGTTGGAGGGTTCTTATTTAACTTTGGGTAGATATATATCTTCATGCATTGTAACTAGTAGTCTCTGGCTTTCATGGTTTAATGTTTGTAGGTTATATGCGTCAGTATGTTTGTTTACTTCGGAATTGGTCGATTGCACCACCAGGGGTCACGAAATGAGGTTCTTTTTCTTCCTTGACCCTGTCTTCACCTCTGTGTTGTGATTGTTGACCGAAGAGCACGAGGGTTATACCCTGCACGTGAAAAAAAAAAAACCTTTCCCAGGCCAGACTAGAGCCCTACCCTTTCGGCTATGGCCCCTGTCATGAGTTTGTTACCTGCCACGAATGAGTCATGGCCCTCTTTGTGTGCATCATTGGCATCAAAGGTTCCACCATTACGAGGGGTTGGCTTCGTTCCCCAGGGTTGGCCACAGAATAGAAACTTAATCCTCCAGTCTGGAGTGTTATAGAGGAGACTGTCATGCATGTCAATTTTCTACAGGTTATTGTATGGTTAGTTATCTTGAATACAGACTCACCCAGTTGGTCATGGACAATCATGTTAGTCGGCATTTAGTTACTTATTGTATGATGATAAGGATAAACCCTTCGTGGCGAATTTCACTTTCACAGAACATAGTCACTCTCCTCATATTATTACTCAGTATTTTTATTGGAAGGGCCTCTGCCCCGATTCGATTAGATGTGTGGGTATGCATAGCTACTACAGTTTGTTCAGCTAATTGATTTCCTCCCACAGTGGCGAATTGTTGATTGATATGTAGTCACTAGTAATTGCACTTATAGTGATTTGAATGATGGTTGGCATTGGTTATGAATTCTTGGTGTTGTCCACACATGTCGCATTTTGTATGGTATTTTGAGAAATGAATTATTGGGCTGGGAAACCATGGTCTTCTTTGGGGACAAATGATTATTGGACTGGATATATCCACTTCATCTTGTTGTTTGTTGGTTGAATAAGCCTGAGTATGCGCATCTCGGTCAATCACGAGTGACTAAATCAATAGCTCAGCAAGATATACTGAGTTATATCGTGATTGTATGTTTTTTGTGTGATAAATGGAAATGTTGCACTGTGGTATTTTGTTAGCTGTGCATTGTGTGTAGTATGAATGGCTTGTTTTCATATTCGGTGATACCCATTGAGTTTTAAGCATGTTATTTATTGCAATTGGCCACTGTTGAGGACATTCGTGTTGGATAGGTGGCTCAGCTTTTAAGTCACATTGAACTGTTTGTTTTTACTATGGCAGAACTATATTGCCTGGGAAAATCCCCCTGTGCATAGCTTGTGTCTAAATGGTGGTTGTTGGTTGTATGATTGATTGTCATTACAGGCATGGCATTTCGTTCTTGACTATTTTGTTACTGTCTATACATGTTAACGAATATCACTGCATTAAATTGATGGGCCCGATTGCAGTGTTAGTGACTTCATTATTATTTTGAAACATGACTTTTAAATATAGTTGTGGATTGAAGAAATGCATGGAAGTGGTGGATATTAATGATTACATATTGGAAATGAGTATTGTTGTTAATTGTTATAAAATGTAGAATGTGTGGAACAGAACCTCTTACAAATTGTATGGAGTTGTTCTATAATGGCACTGTGTTGGATATTAATGAAAAATGAACTAGCTAAATGCACAGGAATTATTACTTGGTCAAATGATTGTTGGTTGATGCATCTATTATTACTGCAGAAGGTTTTATGGATCGCTTGATTAATTCCATGAACAATAATCATTATCCTCCCATCTCATTATCTCATTTTCCACTAGTTACAAACCCTTCATATATCCCATATTCATTTTCACTCCCTGTTTTGAGATTGATTACAACCAAGTAAATTTATGTGTTAAAATGGATGAAAGTGGCAATGTCTTGTGTAAATAACAGTGAGGTTTTATTGGTTGTTTAACAGTTGATTGTTGTTGACATTGAGTAGTGACCATGTCTTCTTCCCTTCCATTATATCATATTTTCACTCATTACAAACCCCTTACATATCCCATGACCCTGTTTCACCCCCCTACTCGATGATTAATAGTAGAACAATTTGTATGGATTGGATTGCATGAATCTGATACATTCTGAGCCAAATCTATTTCATGTTTTTAAGAGTTGCAATGCATGGTTATTAAAAAGACTATTCACTATTCGATTACACATGCAGGATGAGTTTTTTTCAGTCGTGGAAGCCATGGTCGAGGTAACAGAGGTAGAGGTAATTGGAACCGAGGCCCAAGAAGGCCCAGGTTCTCCATACATTTTGATGTTGATTCAAAAGAGCTTGGCCAATTGTTTCATGCAGTATTCTTTAATTGGATTGGGCAGGGAATAGTCCAACCTAGGCCTGGAAGGCCTCCCTTCCAAGCCCAGCAAGCCCCCAGTATCTATGTACCTCCTCATGTCTCCTTACAGCCCGAGGTCCCTGAAAATGATGGATGGTAGGAGATTGTCCACCCAGCAGTCTCCCAACATCATGGCTGACCCAACTTGTATTTTCCTCCTCCTCCATCGGTTAACCCCATTTTCCAAGCTGCACCTAACCATTCGCCAGTGAAATCCTCTCATGATAGCAAGAGATTGAATACTAAATCCCATCATGCACTTGATAAAGGAAAATCCGTTGTTTCCCCATCCTCAACCTCCAATCACTTTGACAAATCTGTGTCTTCACGGATGCATCTGAGGGACGATTGTTCCCACATGATTAGTGAGATAAAGCCTAAAGGCTTTGCCCAGCCTAAGGAAAATTTAGGAAAATCAAGAGGTGACGACAACAACCAAGGAAGGGTTGCATCACAGACTGGGAAATATGTCTTTTGAGTTTATGTTATCTATTGTTTTATGACAATTGACTTCATGGATTTTGGGACAACATGTTTTATTTTGGATATATGAGTATTATTTTGAAATAATTTCAAATTTCATGAGCTAAAAATGCCAAAAGTAAATATGTTTATGGGAGACACAAGGAGGTGTGTTTGCTTAACTAATGGTTATGTTATAATTGTTATTATTGTTATAAACTAAAGGGAGTTACAAGGGGTCCCACCTACTAGTTATTATTTATTTATGACCCTTATTATGATTATTACTTTTCCCCCTAACTAAATTTAGTTGAGTCTTTAATTAGCTTAACTAATGGGTTGGTTCAACTACCTCAACTAATTTTAATTTCTTAAAAGCAATAGGAAAGGGAGGAACAAGAGGAGGATAGAAGCACAAGCATGCTAAGGTTTTCTCTTGAGTTTATGTTGAGATAGTTCAGTTTTCATTCATTCATATATTCATCACAGCCTAATTCTCTTTTGTTATAGCAGGGTCTTATTGTAGACAACAATATTCAGGGCTAAATCAAATCATTCAGACACTTGTTCTTCAGAGGTGTTGATCTATCTTTGATAGTCTATGTAGACTTGTTTGTTTGTGAATTAACTTTCATGATTGATAAAGGCTATTGTGCATAGTCGAGTGGGCAACAATCTGTGGCAAGTTGATCTAGCTTTTAGAGTTCAGTTTTGGTTTTCTGTCAGAGGTCCTTTTGCATGTTCCATCATGGATTTCTAAGTTTGACTTTGGTCCAAGATTTATGTATGAGATTTTGTAAAGAAATGGCCCTTTGATGAATTGGAATGAAATAAGGGATTGGTTTATGTCTCAACTGTCTTGATTATCATCTTGGTGTCTATACTTCTGTTCTTACATTTATTTAAGCAACTGATGTATTCAGAAAATTACATAAAAATTAAATTTCCAGCAAGCTTTTTGTTGATAAAAGACTAGCCTAAGCACTCATAATTAATACTTGTGAGTTAGGATGTTATTTTTGTTGGCTATAAACATAGGGTGATATTCCCGTCTACTTTTTGTTAGATAATCCAAAATCCAAATATCATAGGTTATAAAGTTAGAATAAAATGATTATTAATTTAGAATATTAAATTAAAAATCTAGAATATTTGATTAATAAATGTAGACTTTTAGAAATACTTTATTGTTGTAAAAGATATGAATCTAGAGATGTGTCGTATCTTAGGCTCTAAAATAGGAGTATTGTTTTAAGATTGTTAAGATAGCATTTATTGTAAATGGACACTTGTTTATTTAATAAGTGATCCATATCTTGAGTTTGTTAGGACATTTAGCTTATATATAGCTCTTTGCAAGAGTATTGAGTTGTTCGGGTGTAAACTCTTGCAAAGTTTATTATGTAATTTCTTTTCTTATTAATAAAATTGTGTGTCTGAGGACACTTCGGCCATTATTGTGGTATCAGAGCTCCAGTAATGTTGCTGAACTGAAGAAGAGATTTGCTGATCTGCGGAAGAGATCCTAGCGTTACAGACAAAGGAAAGTCGGCGCATACTCTATCAGTAAATCGGTCAGTTATTGTTCAAATTTTTTTAAAAAGGGAAAAGAAATTGTTTTTACTTTCAGATTTCAGTCATTAGACTCAGAAAAATTGATTTTTTTGCAAATTGCAAATCCTGAAACTTGATAAATTTGTCCATGGCGAATTAGTTTCTGGCATAGTAATTTCTGAGTATTTTCAGTGCACGATTCAACATGCAAAGATAGAGGCGATGTTGTTCGTGCTAGTTTCACCTCTCTAATTAACTGAAATGTCGAGCACTGGTGAATAAATTATTATCACTGTTATATTATGTGTGCGCGCGAATCACTAGAGGTCTTTGAATCGAATCTCGGCCTGCGTTCCTACAAAATTGATTTATCATTTGACCGGTATAGTATCTCTGCGTTATTTTGCAAACAATAAACCTCGCGAATGCACTCCCGGAGATTCGAACCATGGTCGCATAGTATCTCTGCGTTATGTATGCACTCCCATATTGCAAACAATAAACCTTGCGAATTCCACCTTGCATCCACATATCGGCTCATCCTCGTCATAGATTCTCATAGATTGCCATGATCTTAGCC
>ML806450.1:111486-123865 GCA_009831015.1 Picea engelmannii
ACATTAGCAAAATGGGAAGTTAAAAATGCCAAAGCATTAGCACTTATTAAATCTTCAGTTAATGATGAGATGTATGTGCATATTGAAAATACGACTGATGCGTGGTCTGCCTTGAAAGTTTTTAAAGATTTATTTGATACTCATCCTGAATCCAAGAAAGTTGATCTTCAATTAAATTTGCTTCAACAAAAATTGACTGAAGACGGTGATGTCCATGAATATATTTCCAGACTTAAAAAAATTAAGCAGGAAATATTAAATGTGGGTTTTCAAGCAGTAGATGATAGTTTTATGACTACAATCTTAATAGCTGGATTGCCTTCTTCTTATACACATTTTTTGGAGACTTTAGAAGTCATTGGCAAGTTAGACAAGCTTACATTTGATGAACTAAGTGAACTATTATCTCAACACAATAAAACTTTTGGAAAGAAAAAACAAGTTGGTGAAGATGTTTTTTTCTCAAAAGCAAGCACAAGTAAGACTTCAAGTGACAGTTATAGCAGCAGAGGAAGAGGAAATTTTTTACAAGGTCGTGGACGAGGCCAACATAGAGATACCAATTTTCAAGGCAGAGGCAATAGTCAAGGCAGAGGCAACAGTCAAGGAAGAGGGTATTTTCAAGGCAGAGGAAATAGTCAAGGCAGAGGTTCTTTTCAAGGTAACAGTCAAGGCAGAGGACAGACTCTGTCCAGAAATCAAAGCAGGGGTAGAGGACAGAATTTCAGCAGAGGGAGAGATTTGAGTCAAATTGTTTGCAAAAGGTGTAACAAAGTCGGTCATTATGCAGAAGATTGTCGCACTTCCATTGATAAAATCGCCAAGTTTCATCAAAACACAGCACAATTTGCTAATGATCGACGGGATGATGATTCAGAATATGTGTTTACCTCATCTTCAACATTACAAATTTCCAATGATTTTCAAAGTGATTATGAAGATGCTTGGATTTTATATTCAGGGGCATCTCAACACATGACTTTCAGACGTGATTTTTTTTGGGATTTTCAAGAATGCCATCTTAATTCTGTTTTTCTTGCAAATAATACTAAACATACTCCTTATGGAAGAGGAGTCGTTAAAGTTTATTTACCTGATATTGGAGAATGACTAATTTCAAATGTATGGTATGTACCAACTTTCAAAAAGAATTTGTGGTCTTTAGTCACAATTCGACAAGCAGGACATCAGGTAATTATGGAAGATGGCTTGGTGAAGATAAATTTAGTCAAACAAAATATGAAAACAGTGATGACAGGATATGAAGACAGAAAACTGTTAAGGATGAAAGTAACAGTTATTCCAAGACATTCAAACTTTGCAGGATCAGTAAGTACAGGTATCTCTCCTATCAGATTGTGGCATGTGAGATATGGACATCTCAACTTTGATAGTCTGTCTCAACTGCAAAAACAAGGGATGGTTAAGGGACTTCCCACTTTCAAAAAGGATCCTTCAAAATGTGAAGCATGCATTTATGGCAAACAGAGTCGAGAAAGTTTTTCAACAAGTTCATGGCGTGCCAATCGGCAGTTGCAACTAGTTCACAGCGATGTTTGTGGACCCCTCGAAACTTCTTTCGGTGGTTGCAAATATTTTTTACTCTTTGTTGATGATTTCAGTAGAATAACTTGGGTTTACTTCTTGAAACAAAAGTCAAAAGTATTCGACAAATTTAAGATTCTTTGACAACTTGTTGAAAATGAAGTTAAAGAAAAGATAGGTACACTCAGAACAGATAATGGGGGAGAATTCACTTCTAATGAATTCAACACTTATTGCTCTGACAATGGGATCAGAAGACATCTTACTAATTTCTACACTCCTCAGCAAAATGGAGTCGCAGAACGAATGAATCGCACTTTGTTAGGAATGGCAAGATCTATGTTGAGTTTTAAAAGGTTAAGTTCTCCATATTGGGCAAAAGCTATCCATACAACTATATACTTAAGGAACAGATCTCCAACTGCTTCTTTGGATGGAATCACACCTTATGAAGCATGGTTTGGTTTCAAACCTTGAGTTAAACATCTTAGAGTTTTTGGATCAGTATGTTATGCCTTAGTTCCGAAAGAAAAACGAACTAAGCTTGACTCAAGAAGTTTGAAATGCACAATGATTGGGTATTCTGATGAGAAGAAAGGGTATCGACTTTTGTCCAATGGAAAATTTATTGTGAGCAGGGATGTCATTTTTGATGAAACTGAAAGTAAAAGTGCTGACAAAATAGAAAGTCTTCTTCAAAAGTTAGAAACTAAAGGAAATCAAAGAAAAGGAAAAGTTCAAAGTTCGCCAAATTCACTTAATTGGTATGAACTTGATTTTCCTTCATCTGAATATGTTTCATCCAGTCTAGTTACTTCGACAACCTCATCTGGTTCTTCCAACAGTTCATCTGAATCTCCTAGCAGCGGCAGTTCATCTGACAATGATTCTCCACCTCCAAACTCTTCAACTGATCGACGAACATCAGTTTACATTAATCCAATTTACAATAATGGTAATTCAGATCCCCAAACCAATGAACATCAACTACCAAAGTGGGCAGTTCAACTTTTGAAAGATGTAAGGCCTGATGAGCAAAATAAAACAGGAACAAGGGGATCACACAACAATGAAGGGAATTTTTCCTTAGTAGAAAATGATTTTACTAAACCTTCCACCTACAAAGAAGCAGTGAAACATAAAGAATGGCAACAGGCTATGGTTGAGGAATATCAAGCAGTCATTGATAACAACACTTGGAAACTTGTTGATTGTCCTACAAGTGTTAAACCCATCAGATGCAAATGGGTTTACAGAATTAAATACAACCAACATGGCGAAATTGACAAGTATAAATCCCGACTTGTGGCTAAAGGTTTCGCGCAATAGGAAGGCATTGATTATGAGGAAACTTTTGCTCCTATAGCTAAATGGAATACCATCTGCTTAACACTTGCCTTGGCCACTCAGAAAGGTTGGAAAGTTCATCAAATGGATGTAAAAAGTGCTTTTCTCAACGGAGACTTACAGGAAGATGTGTATATGCATCAACCACCCGGTTTTGAAATTGCAGGGCAAGAACATAAAGTCTACAAATTAATTAAGGCTTTATATGGGTTAAAGCAAGCTCCTCGAGCTTGGTATATCAAAATGGATGAATACCTTAGGAAGGTTTGTTTTCATCGCAGTGAATCTGATGATACGTTGTATATCCGTCAACAGGGTTATTATCTAGTGATTCTTATTATGTTTGTAGATGATTTGCTCATTACAGGCTCAATGATGATCATATTGCACAGGTGAAAAAGGAGTTACCTGCAGGTTTTAAGATGACAGATTTGGGACTCCTTCACTACTATCTTGGTGTTGAAGTATTCCAACATCCACATCATATTTTCATTTCGCAGAGTAAGTATGCAACAGAAATTCTTCAGTGGTTTGGCATGCAGGATTGTAAACCATCTCTTACCCCTATGGAACAAAACTTGAAACTTTCAAAATTTGAAGGGGGGGAATTGGTAGACAGCACTATTTATAGACAGTTGATTGGTAGCTTGATTTATTTGACAAACACTCACCTAGATCTATCTTATGCAGTTAGTATTCTTTCTCGCTTTATGCAACAGCCACGAGACAGCCACTAGAATGCAGCCAAAAGAGTTCTCCGATATATCCAAGGAACAAAAGATTTTGGTCTTCTTTATAAAAAGACT
Source organism: Picea engelmannii (assembly GCA_009831015.1). Classification (NCBI taxonomy): domain Eukaryota; kingdom Viridiplantae; phylum Streptophyta; class Pinopsida; order Pinales; family Pinaceae; genus Picea; species Picea engelmannii. The sequence goes on from ML806450.1 coordinate 115,185, forward strand.
AAAAATTTTGTACTTGGTGGTTTTTCAAATGCCGATTTTGCCGGAAGTATTGATGATCGAGCATCAACATCAGGGTATTTAATGAACATGGGTTCAGCAGCAGTGTCTTGGAATTGTAAGAAACAAGCTACAGTTTCTACTTCTACAGCAGAAGCAGAATACATCTCAGCATGGGAAGAAACATGTGAAATTGTTTGGTTACGCAGGATTTTACAGGACTTGGGCATTTCTCAAGCAGAAGCTACATCATTATTCATCGACAGCCAGTCAGCCATTAAGCTTGCCAAGAATCCAGTTTTTCATTCAAAGACAAAGCACGTGGACACCAAGTATCATCATATCAGATTGCTTATTACAAAGGATGTCATCAAGCCAATTTATTGTCCTTTAGAAGATCAGATCTCTGACATTTTCACGAAACCTCTTGGCAGAATAAAATTTACTAAGTTCATGGATGAACTTGGTATCTGTTGTAATGTATCTTTGGATCATAGGGGGGAATGTTAGATAATCCAAAATACAAATATCATAGGTTATAAAGTTAGAATAAAATGATTATTAATTTAGAATATTAAATTAAAAATCTAGAATATTTGATTAATAAATGTAGACTTTTAGAAATACTTTATTGTTGTAAAAGATATGACTATAGAGAGGTGTCGTATCTTAGGCTCTAAAATAGGAGTATTGTTTTAAGATTGTTAAGATAGCATTTATTGTAAATGGACACTTGTTTATTTAATAAGTGATCCATATCTTGAGTTTGTTAGGACATTTAGCTTATATATAGCTCTTTGCAAGAGTATTGAGTTGTTCGGGTGTAAACTCTTGCAAAGTTTATTATGTAATTTCTTTTCTTATTAATAAAATTGTGTGTCTGAGGACACTTCGGCCATTACTTTTCTTTAGCCAAGTGAAGTCTAAAAATGATTGAGTAAGATCAATTCATATATTTTCCTTATTTGGCGACCATACTGGGGAGATCTTCCATATCTCTCTGGTTAATTTTTATACTCAATTTTCATTGATACATCTTTCTTTTTCTGATTTTTATTCTTTGGCAGTTTTGTTATTAATGACTTTTCATGTTGCAAGGCAGCCCAATCTTGAGCCCAGTCTTCAAGACCAGACCAGCATTGTTTTGAACATTTTTAACACCATTCTCGACACAACCAATACCCGTGCCGAACTTAACCATTCTTGGGCAGCGATTGAACGAGATATTAGTGCTCAAGAACAATTGGAGGCTAGACGTAGACAACCTAGAATTCAGTAGTAACCTTGTGTTTCTTCAAAGTTTTGGCATTTCTTTCATGTCCTTATATTCTCATGTTTCTAGAAGAAGAAGAGGATTGTCACCTGAAATCCATCCTATTGTTGAAATAGGAAGAAGGAACATTGTGTTATCTGCACAACAAAGTGCTCTAAGGAGGACTTTATCTGATTCATCCAGTTCGTCTATCTTTCCCTTATCTATCATCCACAAGATGGAATCTAGTGGTGGCTTTGGTGGCACTGGAAGTTCTCCATATTCCCAATATTCATCGTCATTGGTGATTAGTAGCTTGTATAGCCACCATATCCCTGTCCAATCTAATACAAATCCCACCAAAGTCATTAAAAAGTATGGGCTTTTTCAGTTCGAAGAGGATGCCACAACCACACCATGGCATGTGTCCTCTCCTCTTAACCTAGCTCCTTCTACTCGCCCACTTCCAAAGTTTAAAGAGCACCTGCCTAAGTTTTCGGGGAATAACACTGCTAGTACCAATGAACACCTAGTGGCATTTTCCAATGCTTGTCATAACATAGGGGCTAACGACAATGACACTTGCATGCGCTTGTTTGTCAATTCCTTGGAAGGAAAGGTTGCGGATGACTTCTTTGACCTTCCTCCTAAGATCTTGTCTACTTGGGAGGAATTAATATATTGGTTCCGATCCACTTATGGGAAATCCAAAAGCCCTACCGAGAAGTTAAGGCAATACAATAATGTTACCTACAAGGAAGGTGAGACCATCAAGTCATTCAACTTGCGTTTCGCCAAGTTGTAAAACCAAATCCCCGAACTTATCCGCCCTCAAAACCAAGCCACCTTCATGCATTACTACAATGAATTTCCTTCTCCTTACCATCATAGGCTCGAGGAAAACACCATTGATAATATCGGTTCCTCTCTACATACATGTTCAGAGTATGAAGAACAACTGGAAAGAACTTGTCTTCCCTAGGGAGAATCGATTAGGCAAACAGATATGTTCGCTCTCCTACAAGTAGTGCAAGATATGAATAATCGTATGATGGCATTTGAGTGGAAGGGTACTGTCTCCCCTCTCACCCCTGGAGCTTCATCCTTTTCTACCCCTCCTTTTAGAAGTCTGGTTGAGAACAATTTTCAGCCCAAAGTTATCCTGCCTAGGATTTGGTGTATCTTTTGCGAGGAACACCATGAAGAAACCACGTGTAAGGTAAAGAAGAGTGTCAGGGATAATATCTTTGGTAAAAGACCGGAAGCTACTATTGATGTCCTAGATTTTTTCGAGCCAGAAGATGTCATGGTCATCAACACTAGAAACAAATCATATGCCCCAAAAGACAAGTTTGACCCTCCTCGCAGTTCTCCTAGCTCGAGTTCATCCTCAACCGTTGTTGCGCCCCAGGTTCATAAAATTATTGAGAGTCAAGGAATCACCCCCTCTCCCCCCTCTTCCAAATACAATATCTTGAATCAATTGGCCAACATCAAAGAAGATGTAACCCTCCTAGACATGGTTTCCATCCCTGAGCAACAGATGCATCTGAAACAATTCATGCAAGGAAAAGATTATGTTGTATCCAATCTTTCTGAAGAGGTTGACGAAGAGGATTATTATATAAATAAAGTAGGTGTACATAATTTTAGATACCCTATCAAAAACCCCCCTTTTTACATTTATGTAAATATCATGGATAAGATTTCCCATTGTTGCCTCATTGATGGTGGTTCAGGCCCAAGTGTCATGTCAAAGATTATTATGGAAGAGTTAGGCTTTTCATGTACAAACGAAAATGCCAGAAGCATGCTCTCCTATAATAGTCTACAACAAACAACCATAGGTGAGATTAAAGATGTAACCTTGGTTTTATGTGCTCATCCTGAGATAAGGACAACCCTCAGCATTCAGGTGATTGATATGCCTGTGAGAAATTATTCAATTATATTGGGGAGAGATTGGCAGGCCCTATGGATACCTCTCACTCAACAAGACACATTTATCCGTTCCCCGGAATGGTAAGAACATTATAGTCCGTAGAGAAAGAAGAATTCCACCCTGCATAGAGAGTGTTCTGAAATCTAGCGTAAACTATATCGAAGAAGACATAGGAGTATATTCCATCTTTGTTGAAGAGGATAATATTCCTCTGGAAGGAATTGATTCAGATGATGAATTATGGCGTATGCACTTCGATGGTTCATGCTCTAATGAACGTAACGGGGCTAGTGTTATCTTGGTTTCCCCTGCAGGAAAAATTCATAATATGTCATACAATTTGGATTTCTCTTGCTCGAACAATGTCGTTGAATTCAAATCTTTGTTGTTAGGCATTGAAAACGCCCTTAATCTTGGTTGTTGTCACCTTTCAGTTTTCGAAAATTATGATCTTGTTGTGAACCTGATACGTAAGGCATGCTCTCCTAGCGACAAGCTGATTGAACAATACTCCCAAACTGTTTGGGTACTTGTCTCGAAACTTCTATCTTTTAACATCACTCATGTTAGGAAGGAGATGAATTCAATATTTGATCAATTAGTTGTCTTCACAGCCTCTCCTACTCAGCAGCTCTTGCCTCACTGGCCAGATTGTGCTCTCCAATCTCTACATCGTCCATACATTTCTGAGGATGAAGAATTCTTGAAGGTCATCCCTAACAATGAAAGAATTTGTGTTGTCATTCAGAATGAACTTCTCAAGCCTAAGGAGATTATATTTGTGGAAAATAAGAAAATTCATGAAGGCTTGACTCCTCTCGAGAGTTTGTTTTCCTTGAGTGTTGAGGGAAATAAAGAAAAACAAAAGGAAGAGGAGTTACAATATAAGGTGTTTAAAACCATCTCCATGAATATTAGGACACCTGGATCTTCAACAAACGTTAAAATAAATGTCCACCAGGTTTATGATAAAGAAGAGAGGAGGTATGTCGAGTTACTTGGTGGACTTCAAAATGTTTCTGATTGGTTTAATGTGGATCTTCGTGGTTTTGATCCCGGTCTTGCTCAGCATACCATTAAACCATCTAGGAAAAAGAAAGGACTTGTTAACTCTGCACTGGGGGGACTTTTCAAAGGGAGTTGAGAGATTTCTTAAGGACTGAGATGTTTTTAGTCCACCCTGAATGAGTTTCCAATTGGGAACCTACTTCGAAGACCACTAATAATATTAGAACTTGCATTAGTCTTCGAACTTTCAGGCAAGAAATTATGAGCAACCCTTTCCCTCCTCTCGGTATGGAAAGGTTTCTGCAACAGGTTGTAGAGTCACAGTTAGAGCCCTTATTTGACAGTTTGTTTGGTTACGATAAAATAAAGATAGAAGGGGAAAATATTCACAAAACCACTTTTATTATTAGTTGTGGTACTATGTCTTATAATTGCCTGCCTTCTAGATTGTTTGATGCAAGTATCCCCTTAAAAGAGCCTATGCACACAACTTTCGATGAATTGGTTAGTCTCCATGCTTATCTTGATGATCTAATCGTATGCGTCAAAAGGTTGATAATTACATCAGAATTTCAAGTGTTGGGCCATTTCCGGATTACTTTTGTCTTGGGCACTAACTCAGAAATATTAAAGGAATTACAGAGACAATGGTTTTCCCACAGCACTAATGGTCCTCACTTGAAGTATTGCAAGGGACCAACGTGAAAGGTTTCTTTTGCTGCTTGGATTTTTCTGTATACTAATAGCTTAGCTCTGCTTTCAATTTTTTTGCTTCTTTTCTCTACTTTACAGTACTTTGATTTTTTCTTTCTAAGTTGAGTTTTATTTTCTTGTTGCGTTTTAATTCTGTCTTTTGTTGCTGCTGTTTTAAATTCTGCATGATTACTTCTGTTGCGATTTTGTCTTTATCATCTTTTAAGTGTTTGGTCAAGATAGAATGTTGGATCAATTCTGCCACAGTGACACTCCGGCAAAAAGCATTGTTAGTCAATAACAATCGATCTTACACAGCTATTATGATCTCTCCTCTGAAAGGCCTTTGGAATTGTTACATATTTCCGCTGCTATCGTACAAGGAATTGGTTATTTCCCACCTCTTCTTGCCATTTCTTCATCCATTGAGATCTTAAGAGAAAATCTATAAGTTTTCCTATTTCAAGTTAAGAGCATATTCTAGTCAAATGATTATGCATACAGTGGTAAAACCCCTCATACTTAACACTTTTCATGAGTTATTCCCAAATTCTTGGTCATATTTCCATTAAATCCATTCACTTCCCCCTGTTGCATGATCATTTGAGGTATGTCTTATTATGACTATTGTTTGTGGTCTATGAAACCATGATTTATGAGTTCTAAATCTGTAACAAACAAATTTTCTTGTGGAGTTGCCAGTTTGTTGATGATTGAAAACGTCAACGTAATTTCTCCCACAAAGTGTTGCTAAAGCCTATTATTATATAAGACTAAATAATACTAGTAGGTGGGACCCCCTTGAACTATAGAAGATCAAGCCTGTTCATTTTTTATGTTATGATGATGTGCTACAAAGGTTACATGGTTGATGAGATATTGTTGTCGTTGGTATGAGTTGAGCTTTGAGATGTTGTTCCTTCATGTTACTACAACCTGCTATTCATTAATGGTATTTATTCTTCTCGCACCTGCACAACAAACATGTTAGTGAAATTATATGAAAGGCAATTAGAGGAAGGCAAAATACAATAACACATGCAAGAAAGGGACCTAGTTCTGCAATACCACATGCATGAAAATACTTGTTGATTGTTGTTGAACCCTAGCTAACAAGAAAATGGCTATGAAATGGTGTTGAATTACTTTTTTTTATGCATATGGTTGAAATGTTGGTGGCACATTTAGCAAGGTGATAATACAATGGTTATGCATTGGTTAATGGAATTGGTAACCAATATACATATGGTATGAACGTCAGTGGCTCATGGAAGTTAATGGCTTTGTGATTTTATTTGAGTTATATAGTCTATGTGCATGGTGATTATGCTATGGTATAGGTTGAAATTTTGATCGCGCTATTGGTGATGATTCTATGCATGATCTCTTAGATTGTATAGTCGACATGCGATATGGTTAAGTTAGAAATGGGATATATGATGTGGATGGCCCAATTAGCAAGAGATTGATATGGATTCCAACAAGGATTTTAAATTAATGGTTTTAATGAAGGGTTGGTTGGCATGTACTGATGAGTTAATGTAATGCGGGTGGAGGTGACGTGAATTTACTACACATCACCTTTACCCTTCCCGTTGGCTACCAACCTAATCGGTTATTATTCGATCTTGCTATTGTGTTAAGCTCCATAATTTTAGCAGGGTGAAACCACTCAACCACCTCTCGTCTTAAGGATTTCGATTAACAGGTATGTCCTTTTTTTTTTGTCCATCCTTGAATTCGCTCTGGTTATGAAATGATTATTGGCTCAGGTGTATGGTTTTTTTTTTTCCTAAGCATTGCAACTGTGTGAAATTTTGGTGTTTGAATGAAAAATGGATGGTTCTTCCTGCAATATTTTTGTGTTGGTTGAGGTTGTTGGTCTTCCTAGGGGATAGCTCTTTGTTATCACTATTGTCTGGTTGGAGGGTTCTTGTTTAGATTTGGGTAGATAGCTATCTTCACACACTGTCACTAGTACAGTCTCTGGATTTCATGGTTTAATGTTCAGAGGTTCTCTGCGTCAGTATGTTTGTTTACTTCGGAATTGGTCGATTGCACCACCAGGGGTCATATAATGAGGTTCATGTTCTTCCTCGGCCCTGTCTTCACCTCTGCGCTGTGATTGTTGACCGAAGAGCACGAGGGTTATACCCTACACGCAAAAAAAAAAAACCTTTCCTAGGCCAGACTAGAGCCCTACCCTTTAGGCTATGGCCCCTGTCACGAGTTTGTTACCTAACACGGATGAGTCATGGCCCTCTCTATGTGAATCATTGGCCTCGAAGGTTCCACCATTATGAGGGGTTGGCTCCATTCCCTGGGGTTGGCCACAGAATAGAACCTTAATCCTCAAGTCTGGAGTGTTATAGAGGAGACTATCATGCATGTCAATTTGCTACAGGTTATTGTATGGTTACTTACCTTGAATAAGGACTCACCTAGTTGGTCATTGATAGTCATGTTAGTCAGCATTTGGTTATTGCTTCTATGATGATAAGGATAAACCCTTTGTGGAAAATTGCACTTTCACAGAACCCTCATATTATTACTCAGTATTTTTATTGGAAGGGCCTCTGCCCCGATTCGATTGGATGTGTGAGTATGCATAGCTACTATAGTTTGTTCGGCTGATTGATTTTAGTGGTGAATTGTTGATTGATATGCAAACACTAGTAATTTCACTTATGGTGATTTGAATGATGGTTTGCATTGGTTACGAATGCTTGTTGTTTTCCACACATGTCACATTATGTATGGTATTTTGAGAAATGAATTATTGGGCGAGGAAACCATGGTCTTCTTTGGGGACAAATGATTATTGGACTGGATATATCCACTGCATTTTGTTGTTTGTTGGTTGAATAAGCTTGATTATGTGCAGCTCGGTCAATCACGAGTGACTAAATCAATAGCTCAGCACGATATACTGAGTTATATCGTGATTGTATGTTTTTTGTGTGATAAATGGAAATGTTTCATTGTGGGATTTTGTTAGTTGTGCACTGTGTGTAGTATGGATGGCTTGTTTTCATATTCGGTGATACCCAATGAGTTTTAAGGATTTTATTTATTGCAATTGGCCACTGTTGAGGACAGTCGTGTTGGATAGGTGGCTCATCTTTTAAGTCACATTGAACTGTTTGTTTTTACTGTGGCAGAACTATATTGCCCAGGAAAACCCCCCTATGCATAGCTTGTGTCTAAATGGTGGTTGTTGGTTGTATGATTTGTAAATGTGTTGAACCTGCACAGAATATATCTAGCTAAACAATAATACACACATTTGCAGAGAGAATTGGAGAAAGAAGAAGAAGGAGAGAAAGAATGGAAGAATTCTAATTAACTGTTGTGAATAATGAATAATTTACACATGATATACTCTGTATATGTCAATGAGTTCGACTTGAGGTGAACCAAGTCGCCATAGTGGTGGTCTAGAGTGATCTGGACACACACCAGTAGTTATGGGAGTGAACTGCCACCTATTCTAGTCTCTCAGGCAGTTACGGGAGTGAACTGCCACCTAGTTGAGTTAACTAGTCAACTAGTCTTCAGTTAACTGACTGAACAGAGAGTAGTGAGGAGTTAACTCAGGGAATAAAAGCTAATGCGCCACTCTGGTGATGATACCAAGGCAAGGTCAAATTAGCATGGTGATGATCCCAATCCAACATCTAAACTCAACTCAACTAGTCAAACTGAAGTGTGAACTGAAAGAGAATATTCTCCAGGTGGAATATTCTCTCCTAAAATATAGGAGACTGGATAATGACTAATTATGACTAA
>ML806450.1:123915-148270 GCA_009831015.1 Picea engelmannii
AGCATGGTGATGATCCCAATCCAACATCTAAACTCAACTCAACTAGTCAAACTGAAGTGTGAACTGAAAGAGAATATTCTCCAGGTGGAATATTCTCTCCTAAAATATAGGAGACTGGATAATGACTAATTATGACTAATAAACAAATAAAAACCTTAATGAAAATAAATCCTAGGTGCATGTGAAGTAACTCCAACACCCCCCCTGAACATCACTATGGTGAAAATAAAGATTGGGTCCCGGCAACGAGGCCATGTTAGGTACCCAAGTACAAAAGATACACTGAAAATAAAGTGAGGAAAGAGGGAAAACCTCATGGGAAAAACCCCCCCTCAAGGTACAATGTATGTAAAAAGAATAACTATAGTTTCTAGGCAACTGTGTCCTTCACTCCAAGACGACCTCGCAGAGAATGGAATTTTTTCTCAGTGAAGGTCTTGGTGAAAATGCCTGCCGTCTGTTCTGCTGAAGGACAGAACTGTAAGTCGATGATCCCCTTGTGTACTAAGTCCTGGATGTAGTGCATGTGGATCTCGATGTGCTTCGTCCGCTGCCTCTGAACTTTATCTCTACAGAACTTCAGAGTGCTCTGGTTGTCACACTAGATGACGATCGACCAACGAAACCGAATGCCCAATTCAATGAGAAAATGTTATAGCCACATAGCCTGAATGGTTATGTTAACTACCCCTCTATACTCTACCTCGGATGAATATAGAGCAATGGCAGCTTTCTTCTTGCTCAACCAACAAATAGGTCCATAACCAAGACTGAGTGAGTAACCAGATGTGAAATTGTGATCAATGCTATCTCCAGCCCAGTCGGAATCAGTAAACCCAATGAGATCTAATGTAGAGTCTGTTACATAATGAATCCCAAAGGTGATGGTGCCCTGTACATATCAAAGGATACGCTTTGCATCTTTCCAATGTAGCTCATGCGTCTCCTGCATGAACCTGGAAACTGCGCCAACTGCATATGAGAGGTCTGGTCTGGAGTGTGTAAGATACAACAAGCTCCCCACTAGATATTTGTATAGTGTGTTGTCAACCAGTGGAGTCTCCCCGCCATCCTCAAGTTTGACTCCTGATAGGAAAGGAGTCGGAGAAAACTTGTAGTCTGTCATGTGAAATCTCTCAAGGAGATCTCGTGCATACTTGGCTTGAGACAGTTTGATGTCTGATGCATCCTAACTAATCTTGAGTCCAAGGAATAAGTGTAGAGGACCCATGTCCTTCATCAAAAACATGTCATGTAGAATCCTCTCGACTGCAGCAATCACTAAAGTCAAGCAACCAGTGATCAACAAATCATCAACATACAGAACTAAAAGTAGAAGTGAATCAGCCGTCCTGAGCATGTATACATTCAGGTCTGATTTACAACGTACAAAGTTCTGTGATAACAGGTAGGAGTCCATCTTGGCATACCATGCCCTCGAAGCCTTCTTGAGGTCGTAAAGTGACTTCTTCAGTCCAAAGATGAGTCTTGCATAAATCCCTGGGGTTGCTCCATGTAGATCTCCTCAGAGAGATCACCATGAAGAAATGCATTCTTCACATCCATCTGATGGACTTCCCATCCCTTGGTTGCCTCAATGGAAAGGGCCAATTGAATGGAATCCATCTTCGCTACTGGAGCGAAGGTCTCATCATAGTCAATACCATGAACCTGCTGAAATCCTTTGGCGACAAGCCTGGATTTGTATTTGTTGATCTGTCCATCCGTTGCACTCTTGGTCATGTAGACCCATTTGCATCTGATAAGTTTCCTCCTAGAAGGAAGGGGAACCATATCCCAAGTTTGGTTCTCGAGGAGGGAGTTGTACTCCTCCTGCATGGTGGATTCCCAAAAGGGATTTCTAGCAGCCTCGCCATAAGACTGTTGATCTGAAGACTGAACCAAGAAAAGATGCCTGGAAGGCAATGGTTCAGTGGAAGTGAGTGCAATAGGAGGCTCCTCGAAATCAGATCGAGTCCTCCTGGTATCGACTGGATCACCAACGAGATCCCCTGCATCCTAAAGAGTAGTTTGTTCCCACTTGGGCCTCTGCTCTGGCTCTGCAACTGCATCTGGATGCTCTGACTCTACATCTGACTGTACTGACTCTAAATCTGAATCTGAATCCTCTGAGACCTCTGAATCAGAACTCTCATCTGAAGAAGATTCAACATGTGCATGCTCATCATCTCAAACAGGTGTAAGAGTGAAGGTGTATGCATGTGGATGCTGAGGTACATGCAAGACACTTTCCTCAAATTGGACACTACGCTCAATGATGAGCCGGTCCGAGGAAAGATCAATAAGCCGATATCCCTTCACACTATCAGGGTATCCAACAAAAATGCACTCAGTGCTCTGTGGATCAAGTGCCTTCCTCTTTTCAGAGGGAATCCGGGCCCATGCACGAGAACCAAAAATGCGAAAGTGGGTCACTTCTGGTTTGAGGCCGCTCCAAGCCTCGTAGGGGATCTTATCCTTGAAAGATCTATGGGGAGATCTATTTTGGATGTATGTTGCACAGTTAAGTGCTTCGGCCCATAGTCTCTGTGGTAGTGACTTTGCATGCAACATGCAAGATGCCATCTCCTTTAGAGATCTGTTTTTCTGCTCAACAACTCCATTTTGCTGCAGAGTGTAGGGAACTATATGTTGCAACTAAATCCCTGCCTCATGGAAAATATTGTGGATATGATGATTCACATACTCTCCCCCATTATCATTTCAGAGGACTTTGATCTTCTTTCCGGACTGTGTCTCAACCAAAGCTTTGAAATCTTTGAGGTGTTGAAAGACTTCTGATTTTTGCCTGAGAAAGTAGATCCATGTAAAATGTGAGAAATCGTCAACAAAAATGAGAACAAACCTCACTTTGTTGATCGATGGATGCGGAAAAGGACCCATGAGGTCACTGTGGATCAGATCTAAAGGTGTGGAAGCTCGTTGAGACTTTCCTTTGTCGAATTTCTCTTGAGGGTGTTTCCCGAGAACACATCCCTCACATACTCCCTTGGAGAAATGGATGTCTGGTAGACCATCAACTATTTTGTGCTTGCTAAGCTATTGCATGTATCTGAAATTCAAATGTCCAAATCTTTCGTGCCATATCCTACTACTTTCATCAGCATGAGTAAGCAGTAAAGCAGAATCAGGTTCAATGAATTCAGAAAATGTATACAATCTAGACTGATGATTTACTTCACCGGTAGCAACCTTGGAGTTGGTTTGCATGTCGTAGATGTCCACAGCATTTGGTGTGAATACGAATTTCTTTCCAGTGCCGGAATTCGTCATCTGATACATGGAGAGAAGATTGACAGAAAGCTTGGGAACATGCAACACATTCTCGAAACTTTCGTTGGTGAGTTCAATCCTTCATTTTCCGGTGACTTCGACAGAAGAGTTGTCCCCCATCAGAATAGGAGGACCTTTGCATGAATCCAAAGAAGAATATACTTCTTCTGAGGTAGCCATGTGATGTGATGCTCCTGAATCTATGATCCAAGCATCAGGAGAGGAGTTGATGGAAATCAAGGCATGGCTAGAATTGTCTTTCTTGGAATTCAGATCTTTTGGCTTATTCATCTTTGCACCCTCGGAGATGCAATCTCCAAGGTTGTTTTGTTGAATTATCTGAGACATCAGATATATTTTTTTTTGCATGCATGTGGATTCTGAATGGAATCCTTTGTGATAGTATGTGCATTTCTCTCCTTTTCTTCCCTTTTCTCCTTTAGATCCGGAGGCATCGGTGAAGGGTTTTGTGTACCCTTCCTTCTTCGTATGTGCCTGATCTTTCCGCTTATATTAATCTTTAGATTTCTGATATTTGTGTCTTCCATCATGCATAGTAAGTGCATGTTCCCTTGGGCCTTTGATTGCACCCATGTTGATGAGCTTGGTTTGCTCTTGTGTCAGGGATTCGATAAAGTCCTCAAGAGAAGGCATCTTCCAGGTGCCTCTAGAGGTGAATCTGACAGTATGAAATGTAGATACGAATACTGAGAATTCATGACCAAGCTTGGAGAGAATGGTGAGAACCATTTGTTTCTCCTCCACCGATTTATCAACCCCACAAGCTTTGAGTTGCGACAGTAAATCCTTGAATTTTGTAAAGAAATCTTGGATATTGTCGAAGATTTTTGGATCCAATGTGAGCAAATCCACCTCCAGCATGTGTCCCCTCATCTCATCCTATTTTCCAAAGAGACCTTCCAATATTTTCTAGGCTTCATTGGGAGTCTTACGGGAAGATATGTGAAAAAGGAGATCGGGAGAAATAAGACTACAAATTGTTCTGAGTGCCTCATCCATGCGATTTAAGTACTTGGATTTTTCTATGGCTGATGTTGGTTCTGTATCTGTATTCATGGTTAACCTATACAACCCTCTGGATTGGAGATGTATGGCTATTTTCTCCTTCCATGAAAAATAGTTGTAAGGTGTAAGAATGAATTCTTTTTGGAATTCCATCTTTCCGTTGTCTTCAATCTTTTGTACCTACAAAAAAATTTGGTGTAGCTTTTGCTTAGCAGTCTGTCGGCTCTGATACCATGTAAATGTGTTGAACCCTTATAGAATATATCTAGCTAAACAATAATACACACATTTGCAGAGAGAATTGGAAAAAGAAGAATAAGGAAAGAAAGAATGGAAGAATTCTAATTAACCATTGTGAATAATGAATAATTTACACATGATATACTATGTATATCTCAATGAGTTCAACTTGAGGTGAACCAAGTCGCCATAGTGGCGGTCTAGAGTGATCTGAACACACACCAGCAGTTACAGGAGTGAACTTCCACCTATTCTAGTCTCTCAGGAAGTTACGGGAGTGAACTGCCACCTAGTTGAGTTAACTAGTCAACTAGTCTTCAGTTAACTGACTGAACAGAGAGTAGTGAGGAGTTAACTCAGGGAATCAAGGCTAATGCGCCACTTTGGTGATGATACCAAGGCAAGGTCTAATTAGCATGGTGATGATCCCAATCCAACATCTAAACTCAACTCAACTAGTCAAACTGAAGTGTGAACTGAAAGAGAATATTCTCCAGGTGGAATATTCTCTCCTAAAATATAGGAGACTGGATAATGACTCATTATGACTAATAAACAAATAAAAACCTTAGGAAAAATAAATCCTAGGTGTGTGTGAAGTAACTCCAACATGATTTATTGTCATTATAGGCATGGAATTTCGGTCTTGAATATTTTGTTACTGTCTATACATGTTAATGAATATCACTACATTAAATTGATGGGCCCAATTGCAGCGTTAGTGACTTCATTATTATTTTGGAAACATGAATTTTAAATATAGTTGTGGATTGAAGAAATGCATGGAAGTGGTGGATATTAATGATTACAGATTGGAAATGAGTACTGTTGTTAATTGTTATAAAATGAAGAATGTGTGGAACAGAACCTATTACAAATTGTATGGAGTACTTATTGTTTTGTAATGGCACTGTGTTGGATATTAATGAACAGTGAACTAGCTAAATGCACATGAATTATTACTTGGTCAAATGATTGTTATTTGATGCATCTATTATTACCGCAAAAGGTTTTATGGATCGCTTGATTAATTCCATGAACAGTAATCCTTATCCTCCCCTCTCATTATCTCATTTTCCGCTAGTTACAAACCCTTCATATATCCCATATTCATTTTCACTCCCTGTTCTAAGACTGATTACAGCCAAGTGAATTTATGTGTTAAAATGGATGAAAGTGGCAGTGTCTTGTGTAAATAACAGTGAGGTTTTATTGGTTGTTTAACAGTTGATTGTTGTTGTCATTGAGCAGTGACCATGTCTTCTTCCCTTCCATTATATCATATTTTCTCTCATTACAAACCCCTTACATATCCTAGGACCCTATTTCACCCCCATGCTCAATGATTAACAGTAGAACAATTTGTGTGGATTGGATTGCATGAGTCTGATACATTCTGAGCCAAATCTATTTCATATTTTTAAGAGTTGTCATGCATGGTTATTAAAAAGACTATTCGCTAATCGATTACACATGCAGGATGAGTTATTTTCAGTCATGGAAGCTATGGCCGAGGTAACAGAGGTAGAGGTAATTGGAACCAAGGCCCAAGAAGGCCCAAGTTCTCCATACATTTTGATGTTGATTCATAAGAGCTTGGTCAATTGTTTCATGCGGGATTCTTTAATTGGATTGGGTAGGGAATAGTCCAACCTAGGCCTGGAAGGCCTCCCTTCCAAGCCTAGCAAGCCCCCGGTATCCCTGTACCTCCTCATGTCTCCTTACCGCCCGAGGTCCCTGAAAATGATGGATGGCAGGAGACTTTCCATCCAGCAGTCTCCCAACATTGTGGTTGGACCAACTTGTCTTTGCCTCCTCCTCCGTCGGTTAACCCCATTGTCCAAGCTGCCCCTAACCATTCGCCAGTGAAATCCTCCCATGCTAGCAAGAGATTGAAGACTGAATCCCATCATGCACTTGATAAAGGAAAAGTCGTCGCTGCCCCGTCCTCACCCTCCAATGACTCTGAAAAATATGTGTCTTCACAGATGCATCTGAGGGAGGATTGTTCCCACGTGATTAGTGAGATAAAGCCTAAAGGCTCTGCCCAGCCAAAGGAAAATTCAGGAAAATCAAGACGTGAGGACAGCAACCAAGGAAGGGTTGCATCACAGACTAGGAAATATGGCTTTTGAGTTTATGTTATCTATTGTTTTATGACAGTTGACTTCATGGATTTTGGGACAACATGTTTTATTTTGGATATATGAGTATTATTTTGAAATAATTTCAAATTTCATGAGCTAAAAATGCCAAAAGTAAATATGTTGATGGGAGACACAAGGAGGTGTGTTTTCTTAACTAATGGTTATGTTATAATTGTTATGATTGTTATAAACTAAAGRGAGTCACAAGGGGTCCCACCTACTAGTTATTATTTATTTATGACCCTTATTATGATTATTACTTTTCCCCCTAACTAAATTTAGTTGAGTCTTTAATTAGCTTAACTAATGGGTTGGTTCAACTACCTCAACTAATTTTAATTTCTTAAAAGGGAAAGGAAAGGGAATAACAAGAGGAGGATAGAAGCACAATCATGCTAAGGTTTTCTCTTGAGTTTATGTTGAGATAGTTCAGTTTTCATTCATTCATGTATTCATCACATCCTAATTCTGTTTTGTGATAGCAGGGTCTTATTGTAGACAACAATATTCAGGGTTGAATCAAATCATTCAGACACTTGTTCTTCAGAGGTGTTGATCTATGTTTGATAGTCTATGTAGACTTATATGTTTGTGAATTAACTTTCATGACCGATAAAGGCTATTGTGCAGAGTCGAGTGGGAAACAATCTATGGCAAGCTAATCCAACTTTTAGAGTTCAATTTTGGTTTTCTGTCGGAGGTCCTTTTGTATGTTCCATCGGGTATTTCTAAGTTTGACTTTGGTCCAAGATTTATGTATGAGATTTTGTAAAGAAATGACTCTTTGATGAATTGGAATGAGATAAGGGATTGCTTTATGTCTCAACTGTATTGATTATCATCTTGGTGTCTTTACTTCTGTTCTTACATTTATTTCAACAACTGATATATTCAGAAAAGTACATAAAAAGTAAATTTCCAGCAAGTTTTTTGTTGATAAAAGACTAGCCTAAGAACTCGTAATTAATACTTGTGAGTTAGGATGTTATTTTTGTTGGCTATAAACATAGGGTGATATTCTCATCTACTTTGCTTTAGCCAAGTGAAGTCTGAAAATGCTTGATTAAGATCAATCCATATCTTTTCCTCAACACCAATGAGGAGCATATCATGTAAATATTTGGTATCATGAAAATAAAAGTGGTATCTTCTCCTAGTAAACCCCATGCCAAAGTCATAATAACAGGAAACCATGATCTGTGTATGAGCGTTAGGCTAGTCTAACCATGAACGACATCATCCACTAATGATATAAAATATCATAAAAGAGCATCTCACAACCATCAATCCAATGCATCGAATCCATAAACTATGAAGAGAGAACTAGGTACCAATAAAATCCACCACAATAGCCACATCTCCATCCAACCAAGAAGTGAGACTTCCCCAACCAAATATCTCCATAAAGTGATCAATTGCAATGAAGAGAGAGAGGATCCATGAAGATGTATCCCCCAAGTTGGTCCAATGCTCAAGATTACCAACAGAAAGTCTCCATCAATGTGATGAAAATCACAAGATGGAACCCCATACAATATAAGTTGTAACATGAGGGAAGGTAATTTTTGTAATTTTTAAAATATTTTCAAAGAAAACAAGTTAAATATTGTATCACTAATCCTTTTTCTCTACATCAACGACGACAACTACACATGCATAGAAACATTGACGCTCATTGAAAGGGTGGCATAACTCGCCAATATCACTACCTTGTTATCTGCAAAGGTTAACAATATCTTTGTATTGCAAGATGAAGTACATGGAGATTGCCACCATTGATGGTGCATAGAATGAAGCTCAATTGGCCGAAGAGAAGTTATTATATCGATACAGACTTCAACAGAGTTCTTCCAGATCTACAACTTCAAAGCCTACAACTCCTACTTCTACAAGGTCCTCATATTTTTATTCTTCTTCTTCTACTAAGTTTGTCCAATATTGTAAGAAACAAAGACACGATAAGTCTAAATGTTTCCAATTGAAGAAGTGTTAGATATTATAATCCTAAAAGTACTTAGTTTAATATTATATTTCATTGTATTTAGGATTTTCAAGAATGACTATTGTTAGAATAGATAATACATCTAGAAAAGAGTTGTTCAATGGTTTTGGCCTATTAAAATTCTTCTTAAGCAATTAACTATGTATAGTATACTTTAACTTTAGTCTATTAAAACAATAATTGCATGCATAAGGATCACTGAAAGAAAGACATCCACAATATACACAAGATATATCTTGGGAAACCCTCGTGGGGGAGAAAACCCAACAAAGATTCTTCAATATAGATTCTTCAACAAGTACAATGTCTCTCTCAAAATAGAAAACCTAACCAAAACAGAAGATCTACCAGAAACCCTAACCATAACAGAGTAGCGCAACACTATACCAAGACAGTCCTTGACCAAATAACCAAAACCCTTTACTGAGACACCTCTCCTTTGTAGTCGCGTCACTCCTTCTCTGTAGTTGCATCACTCTCCAAGACGTGTGCACTGTATGAGAGAGCTAGTTGTGTGTGTCTCCAAATGAGGCACTAGGCCTCTTATAAATACTAGTTGGACTGCCCAGAATTAGGTCAGGGCCGACTTGTCCACTTTACCCTTCTAATTTACTTTTGACTTGTCAAGGCACAATAGGGCCGACTTAAAAAATATAATATAACATTAATCTTTAGGGTTTTGTCTTGGTCAAATACAATATGAATATAATAATAATGTCTTCTGAAGATACTCAAATTCCAACACTCCCTCTTAGCAAGGAAGGTATTCTTCTAGCACGATCATCATGATTGCTTATGCTCTTCTATACACTTGACCATTGACTTGTTGAATTTCCACGAATATATATTTAAGAAGTTTTGTAACCACATCAACATCCAAGGTCTCATCATCCATCTGGGCTTTATGTCATCACGGGGCTTTCACATTCCATATCACATAGAGTCTGGCATCTAGTTCCACAATGAACTAGTAACCTCTGGTTGGCACACTAGGCAACTGGTCCACAATGACCATGCATCTAATCATGAGGATTAGGCGATGTAGTGTGAACACACTACCCATCTAGCCTAAGGCTAGGAAACACCTCCAACCACACATGTTGGCCCACCATCTAAAAATTTGGGTAACTAACTAGCCTTGAAGACATGGCATCTATTAACCTTGTGCAAGGTCATGCTGACTGATGCCACAGTTAGTAACTTTGCATACCAGAATTTTTCACTGGAGTAGCAATCTGCATACCAGGCTTTATCACTGAGGTAGCAGTAACTTGGCATACCAGGATTTATCACTAGGGTAGCAGTAACTTCGCGTACCAAGCTTTATCACTGGGGTAGCCATCTATGTACCAGGATTTATCACTAGAGTAGTAGTATCTTGGTGTACCAAGATTTATCACTGGGGTAGCCATCTACGTACTAGGCTTTATCACTGGGGTAGAACTAACTCGACGTACCCATCTTTATCATTAGAGTAGCCATCTGCGTACCAGGCTTAATCACTAGAGTAACAATAACTCAATGTATCAGGCTTAATCACTGGAGTAGTCGTAACATGCCTGTGAATGACCACCCATTGCTGCTGCCACATGATGACGTTGTTTCCCTGGATCACAACTATAACTAATCACTCCCTCTTACTAGGGACGTCCTTCTGGACCACACCAATATTGTCTCTAAAGTACACAAACTTCACTTTCGATAGAGGCTTGGTCAGCACATCATCTATCTACTCATCTGTAGAGACATATTGGAGCTTCACTACTCCCCTCTATACCATATCTTTGATGAAATGGTACATGATCTCGTTGTACCTGGAATTGTCATGTAACATTGGGTTCTCTGTCAACTTCACACAACTCTGGTTGTCACACCAGATACAAGTTGCCTCTAACTCGAGATCAAACAATCATGGAAGCAGCTTCTGAAGCCACACTACTTCACTACTAGTTGAACAAGCTTCTATATACTTTACTTCAATTGTACTGAGCGCCAAATTAGTTTTCTTCCTTCTAACCCATGAGATCATGGTTGATTCCATATTGAAGCAACATCCAAATGTACTCTTTCGGTCTACAACACTACTGGCCCAATCTGAATCAGTAAATCCTTGTAGGTTTATCTCACGATCTGAAGCATATATGAGTCCATAATCAATTGTACCCTTTAGGTACCTTAACACATGTTTTTCTACAACCAAGTGAACACTTCTCGGCTCAACCATAAATTGACTCAATGTGTTCACCACAAAACATATATTTGGCTTCGTGTTCATTAAGTACATCAACGAACCAATCATTTGTCCATACATGGTGTCATCCACTATCTATGAACATGTATCGCTCAACAACTTCATATTTGTCACCATCGATGTAGGCATGGCCTTGCAATCCATCATTCTGAATCTCTTCAGAATCTCAACAACATATTTTCCTTGCTTAAGGAAAATCTCACTTGGTATCTTCCATACCTCTAGACCTAAGAAATAGTGCATCATGCCTAGGTATTCAATCTCGAACTCAGCAACAAGCTTCCTCTTACTATCAATGATGAGCTTCTCTTCTCCTATTAGAAACATGTCATCCACATACAATAGTAGTATCACTGCTCCACCATCCAGAACCTTGAAGTATATGTTGGAATCTTCTTTACTCGTGGTAAATCCCAAGCTCATCAGGAAGTTGTCAATTATACCGTACCATGCTCTAGGTGCTTGCTTTAACCCATACAAGGCTTTCTTCAATCTGCACACATGTGTCTGACTATCATGTGTCTCAAAACCTTATGAATTCTCCACATACACTTCCTCTTCTATTAAACCATTTAGAAAATTTGTCTTCACGTCCATCTGGTGTACCTTCCACTTCTTTATTGCAGCTAATGCAAGTATAGCTCTAATTGAAGTGTATCTAGACATAGGAGAAAATGTCTCATCATAATATATTCCTTATTTCTGGGAGAAACCACGTGCCACAAATATTGCCTTGTACTTCTCGATACTTCCATCTACTGAATGCTCCGTCTTGTAAATTTTTGGCCCTTGGTTCTGGAAGTAAGCAAAGATTATGGCAGAAAAGATGAAATGTGAATTACGTGGAAGACCAGTTACTGATATTGGGTCGAAGTGAGAAGAAGAGCAGAAAAGATGGAGCGAAGTAAGAGAAAGAAAGTTGTTGACGAGGATATCAAGGACGACAAATCAGAAAGGAAGACGGATCGTGGACAACTCAACAACCGGAAAAATCCACCGGTAAATGCATGGAGCACCTCACGGGAAAGAAGGAAAGACAGGCTGGCGAAGCCCTGAAAGCACAGGTCAAGTTGACCTAGGGTTTTAGACACCTACGGTTTTTGTATCTAGGGTTTTGACACTTAGGTTTCGGTCTAAGGTTGTCGGTGAGCTATTGTAATGTATAAATAAAGGTCAAGAGGACCTGGGATGGGTTGTTGTTATTGGTGTCATCGTTGGTTCAATGATGTGATGATGAGTGATTGTTGTTATTACTGAGAGGGAAGTATTGTGCTGAGAGAGAATTTTGTATTGTAAGATCTTCAGCTGGGTGCCAATATCAACCCTGCAGTTGGGTACGTAGGGAAGGGAGAAAGAGAGAAGAGAGAAAGAGAGAAGATCTTCTAGCTAAGAGCGTAGATAGGATTGTATGCTTTCACTTAATATATTATAAAGAACAGTTTTGTGGATGTAACCCTAGGGAGAGGGTGAACCACGTACATCTTGTTGTTTTGTGTGATTGATGTTGTGTTCTTTATCCCTTTGATATATGGTTGCTACATTATTGTGTTAGATTTGACCGATAAATGTGCGAAGTAGGTCTAAGCTGATAATTGATATCTAGATGCTGTGTTGTTGTTGTATTGGATCCACCTTACGTTTTCTCTGGTTGTAGACACCTATGTCCTGCAACCCCCTATAGCTACTTCGGGTGAGACTGCATCTGCTTCACAGGTGTTTCCGAAAGGGCCAATAGTTAGGGCTTGTTGGTGCGCCATTAGAGTTGAACCCCAGATCTTCCCCTATGCCAACAAATGGTTCTGTTTCCAGGACTAGGATCTTCTTGAGGGAATGTCAAAGTGGTTTCCATCGAAGACAGAGATTCAGAAGTGGATAGAAGAACAAGAAAAGGACTTTGCAGAAGCCCAAAACAAGAACCCTAATCTTAGCACCGAGGACTGGTTGGGAAGGCATATCTTTACTAATATACACGAGATTTTCTTTGGAGGGATTCATAAGGAGCTATACGAGTGGTTATCCAGGTTAGTAGATACCCAGTTTGAGATCAGATCTAGGTCACATGTGGTTTGGAGGTCAGCACTGATCAAGAAGGTCAAGAGAGTTGATAACGTCGTGTCAAGAGAAGTATATCATTGGTTTGATAGTACCATCGGAGGGTATATCACCGAGTTTTCTATTGACAGAGTAGAGTCATATAGCCAAGCAAAAAGATATTTCTTTAAGGGACCTAGACAAAAATTTTTACAATTTCTGAAGTTGAAGATCAAGATGTTATTGCATGAGAAGAACATATTGAAGATACAGTAGTGGGTCAGATTGAAAAGGTAATGTTCAAGAATTCAGACAGCGACAACGACACAGAGGTTGGACATACGCACAGTGGAAGGACCTTCAAGGAAGTTCCTTTGGTGAACTTGTTTGAGCAAGATCATGAACCTCTTCTACAGGAAGAAGGGTTTTATAGTGGAGAAGAGGAAGAGCTACTGAATGAGGAACATTCAGGGTTCGTTGGGCCAAGAGAGGAAAAGACTGAAGAACCTCGCCGAGAAGAGCCAGAAACTTCAGGAACTGCACCGACTCTTGAAATAAGTATTAATTACTCCTCTTGTTGTTTCAACAGCATTAAGAAACCAAAGTAACCTAAGTTATCAGATCACTCACATCACTGGTACAAGTGGTTCACCGCACACTCAGTCAGGAAACCTAGGAAGATCTATGGCAGATGAGATGAGGTTACCCACCTTTAGGGGAGATGGATCTGAAGATCCTAATCAGCATTGGTTTCTATGTGAATCTGTCTAGAGTATTAAGAATGTCACCGACGAAGATGTTAAACGAGCTCAATTTAGTACTACCCTGAGAGACCGCGCATTGAGTTGGTACATGAAGCTTGTCCAAGGAACTGCACAACCTAAACCGTTGAATGAGATCAAGAATGTGTTGGCTGCAGAATTCAAGAAACCCAAGTCGGAGTCACAATGCATTACAGAGTTGAAAGAAATCAAGCAAAGAGTAGTTGAACCTGTTTGGGAGTTTGATCAAAGGTTTAAAACCTTAACAGGCCGATTGAATTTTTAGATCCCAGACGAGCAGAACAAGGAATGGTTCATTGTTGCTCTCTTACCACACATCAGAGTCCCTCTAATGCAACAAAATATCACTTCACAGGCTAAGGCACTGGAGATTTCCATGAAGCTAGAATCAGCCCCTATGGGAGAATCCAGCTCAGGTATGAGTCAAATTTTAAGTCAGTTAACTAGCTTATCACTACAGGTCAAAGATATGAAAAAAGACAAGAAAAAAAATAAGAGAGAAGATATCTGGTGCATTAGATGAAAAATGGAAGGCCATGACAAAGAAAACTATCCCCTATTCCATGAGTACATGGAATCAAGAGCTCTGAGCCCTTTGAAGCAAGTTACCCTACCTTGGTGCGAGGTATGTAGAAATAGGCATTGCCCTGGTGAATGTTATTACATGCAAAAATATGTTCAGACACCCACAAATCTGTATTGCACGTTCTGTAAATCGGTAGGGCATGATGATAGGGATTGTAGGGCCTATGACCTCATGCATGAAAGGTCAAGGTATATATAAAAAATTCAAGGCGAAGTACATCAAGAAGGGAACACTACACAGTATAATTCCCCAAGAAGAGGAAACTTCAACCCTCGTGGTGGATTCAAAGGAAGAGGATGGGCAGGAGGTATGGGTCGAGGTCGAGGTCAGATCATTTGTTATAACTACGCACAGCCAGGAAATTTGGCAAGGGACTATCAGAACCCTTGTACCACTTGTAGTTACTACAACTCATTTGAACATGTCATAGAAGATTGTCCTGTGTTGTTAGTCAAACTTCAAGAAATACGAGGAGGAAACCAACAAGTACAGCTAATCACAGCAGAACCTCACGGAGCAGATCCCAGAGTCATTGTTATCACTAGAGGAGGTGTTTCTACAGGAGAAGACAGAATGACTCCAGGGAAGACTACAGAACAATCAGGAGTCAAAAACTCTACAGAGAAGACACAAGAGTTTGACCCAAAGAAAGAGAAACAGACATTTGAGGAAGCAAGAAAAGAATTTGAGAGAGATCAGGCTTCTTCATCAAAGGCTCGACCAGAAGTAAGAGAATATGGAATGCCTCTAGCATTTGATCAGTCTGCTTAGACCAGAGAAGGAAAAGAGGTAAGTAATCTCATGGAATTTTTATGCACTTTCCTTAATTTGATAAAGGATAAGAGCATTGTACAAGAGCTACAAAACTTGATCAAACAGTATGAGCTAGGAAAGATAGATCCTCTACTGAATAAAGAATTACATCAACTATCCAAAAGGAGAAGGACAAATAAGAAACTACACCTGAATGCTCAAATTGAAGAGTATGATATAGACTATGTGGTCCTCGACTTAGGGTCGGAAGTCAATGTCATGACAAAGCAGACCTGGGCACTGATGTGAAAACCTAAGTTGATTTATTCACCCATCAGGCTTAGGATGGCCAATACACAGGTTGTGAGCCCATTCGGAAGACCGGAACATGTCCCTATGGACATCGATGGGGTCAAAACATTTGTGGACTTGGAGGTGATTGAGATAGCCGATGAGAGTTTTCCTTACCCCGTGCTATTAGGAATTGATTGGGCTTTCAATAATTCTACTGTTGTTGACTTGAAGAAAAGAAGAATGGAATTTGAAGGAGATAGCCTTAGGGTCATCGCGCCTCTGGATCCTGATGAAGGTCCCAGATACACAGAGCCCATCAGAGAGGAATACTGCACATATGAGCTTGAAAACATATACAAATTGACAGTCAAACAACAGGATTATATTAATCCTACAGCAAATGGAAACCTAAGCTGGTGAAGTGACAACGCATGTTCATCAGACTCAGAAGAAGCACTGGAGAGCTAGCAGAACCAAATGTATGAAGTATCTACAAGGAGATGTGCTAGATTAACCAAAGAAGTTCCCTGGATCGACACAACAATAATTAACTTGCCCACCTTTGATGGTCTAAATCATTTAGAAGATTTATTGTTGGAATTTGAAGAAATTGTACCAATACAACAAATATTGTTGGCACTGGATGAGGCCTTGAAAGCAACTCCAGCAAGATGGTGGGGGACACACAAAAACAACATTACAAACTGGATACAATGTCGCACTTTGATCACAACGCAGTTTTCAGAACAAGTAGAAGGATGAGAAGTTAGGTACACAGGTCAAAGTTGTCCAAAGCACCATGTGTGAAGTTGCGAGGAAGCCTGGAGCAGCATTCCTCAAGAGCAATGGGTGCACAAATTCATTTACACGCTAGACACAACCCCTATCAATCGGTATCTTCAAGGAGAACTGCGCCTCATCACTGCAGATTGGGAAGGTATGAATCAAAACTTTGTAACTACCTTTTTATTTGAAAGTCAATATCCTACAGTGGATCAAGTGTTACAGATTGTAAGACAGAAAGTATTTAAGGAGGCACATAGCCTCCCTTTGGAGCAAGAAGAGGACGAATGGACTGCGCCTCTTCAGAAATTGCAGGGCTGTTACAATATCAATGTTGATGAAGACAATGATCCTAGGAAGGTGAACATCGCCGAAATAGAAGGACAGAGAGACATAGAAGGACCAGGAGTTGAGATACCTTTCATTGGACAACCAATTAAAATCAAGAAAGTCAATATTGGAACAGAGCAAACACCGAAGCTTGCAAATGTTGAAGATTATTGGGATGTTGCCACTATTGACAAGATCATAGAGTTACTGCATGCATATCAGGACTTGTTTCCAACCAAGTTCACTGATATGAAGAGAATTAAAGGGCCCATGGGAGAGATGAAGATAACCTTGAAGCCAGATGCAAGGCCATTTAAACAAAGACCCTATAGATTGAATCCTAAATATAAGGAGAAAGTGAAGATTGAATTAGACAGAATGTTGGAAGAAAGAATCATAGAACCTGTTGAAGAGTCAAAGTGGATTAGCCCTATGGTGGTGCAGGATAAGAAGACCAAAGAAATCAAGATCTATGTAGATCTTAGGAAGCTAAATGATGCATGTTTGCATGACCCATTCCCTACACCATTTATTGATGAAGTGTTAGATAGTGTGGGAGGACAGGAGGTCTACTCCTTCACTGATGGATTTTCAGGATACCATCAGATTAGGATTGCCAAGGAAGATCGTCACAAGACCACATTTTCCACAGAATGGGGATCCTACCAGTATACAGTGATGTTGTTTGGATTGAAGAATGTGCCAACCATCTTTTCTAGGGTGGTGGTCGAAGCATTCGAGTTTTTACATAAATTTATGGAATCATATTTTGATGATTGGAATGTTTTTAGTTTGTTGCAAAATCATATTGAATGCTTAAGACTAATGTTGGATAAGTGCAGGAAATGTCAGATTGCCCTAAACCTGAAGAAGTGCATCTTCTTTTCACCCTTTGGAGTGCTGCTAGGCCATATTGTGTGTAAGCAGGGATTTCTGGTAGATCCATCTAAGATTGTCATTATAGTTGATTTACCTCCTCCCACTTCATTCAAATAGTTGTACACTGCACTGGGACATACTGGATACTACAGGAAGTTCATTAAAGGCTATGCACAGATCACAACACCCATGGAGAATATTTTGAAGAAAGACTGTCAATTTCATTGGATAGAAGAATTCCAGCAGAGCTTCGACACACTGAAACAGAAAATGGTTACTGCACCTATTTTGGTTTTCCCAGATTGGAGCAAGGAATTTCATGTGCATGTTTATGCATATTATATCGCATTAAGAGCAGTTCTAGCACAACCAGGAACTGGAGACATTGACCACCCGTTAGCCTTTGCTAGCAGGAAGCTATCAACAACTGATATTAATTACACCACCACTGAGAGAGAAGGTTTAACCATGGTGTATGCGCTACAGAAGTTTCGCCACTACTTGCTGGGAGGACACTTTCAAATGTTTATTGATCACTTTGCGCTGAAATACCTAGTCAACAAGCTAGTGTTGGGGGAAGAATATGCAGATGGCTTTTGTTATTTCAAGAATATGATTTCAAGATCATGGTTAAGCCAGGGAGAATGAACAAAGGCCCTAGCCACTTGTCGAGGTTGGAACATGGCGAGGAACCTACTAGTTTGGAGGATACACTGTCGGATGCATAGTTGCAGGCCATCAGAAAGATTGATGATCACTTCATAGAGATAGTACAATTCCTTTCAACAGGAATGGCACCTAGTGAATATACAATCACCCAGAAGAAATAGTTGGTAGTGCGCGCCGCAGACTTTTCACTTATAGATGGACAATTATTTGATATGGGACCTGATGAGATCTTGAGGAGATGTGTTATGGAAGTAGAAAGACCACTAATTTTAGCAGAAGCTCATGAAGGCATTGCAGGAGGACACTATGCAGGCAGAGAAACAACGCAAAAGGTTCTTAGAGTTGGTCTCTGGTGGCCTACTTTACACAGAGATGCTAAATACTACTACAAAGCCTGCGATGTATGCCAAAGAGTTGGGAAACCATCCAGAAGAGATGACATGCCATTACCATGCCAACTAACCTTAAAATAATTTGAGAAATGGGCCATTGACTTCGTGGGACCTATAAACCCACCAGGGAAGCGCACAGGAGCCAGATACATAATCATTGCGACAGAGTACTTGACCAGATGGGAAGAAGCAAGAGAAGTTAAGGACTGTAGTGCAACTACAGCTACGCGTTTCATATTTGATGACATCATAACCAGGTTTGGATGCCTGAAGATCCTTATGAGTGATCAAGGTACACATTTTATTAATAAAACCATTGAAGCCTTGATTGGGGAATTTGCAGTTCATCATCAAAAGAGCACACCCTACCATCCACAAGTGAATGGGAAAATTGAAGCGTTCAATAAGATCTTGGAAATAGAACTGACGAAGATTTGTAGTGTGAACAGGGATGACTAGGATTTAAGAGTACCAGCAACACTATGGGCCTATAGAACCACTTGCAAGAAGCTAACAATGTAAACCCCCTTTAAGTTGTTTTATAGTCTAGAAGCAGTTGTCCCGATGGAATATTTGGTCCCTAGCTTAAGAATCACAACCTTTACAGATATGGATGACACTAGCACTACTCAAGAGAGGCTCGCGCAGTTGGTTGAAATAGAGGAAGACCAATTCATTGCAGGATTCCATCAGTAGGTGCAGAAGGAAAGAGAAAAGGCCTACCATGATAGGCATATCAAGAAGAAAGCATTTAAGCAAGGAGATCTGGTACTGGTATACGACAACAAATTCATGAAGCATCCCAGGAAGTTCAGAACCCATTAGTTGGGACCATATGTGTTTGTCTATGTTACGGAAGGAGGAGTTGCGCAATTGAAGACTTTGAATGGAGAATGGAAGGAAGGATTGGTGAATGGCAGCTGATTGAAATTGTACTATGGCAACCATCTGCCTCACAGCTCATAGTAAAAATAGAAGAAGAAAGGTTCTAGGTACCAGGTGCAGTTGAAACTGGATACCAGACACAGAAAAAACGGTCTGCACACAGTGGGGGAGGAGAGAGCAGAAAACGCAGGCTGCTTCGTGCATCCTGAAGTCGAAGAAAAACAGAAGGATCAAATATGAAGTGCCCCGGAATGAGTCATAGGTGAGTATTTGGGGCCTGTTGGCCCTTGGTTCTGGAAGTAAGCGAAGATTAAGGCAGAAAATACGAAATGTGAACTACACGGAAGACCAGTGACTAATACTGCGTCAAAGTGAGAAAAAGAGTAGAAAAGACAGAGTGAAGTAAGAGAAAGAAATTCGTTGGACGAGGATATCGAGGACGACAGATCAGAAAGGAAGACAGATCATGGACAACTCAGCAAGCGGAAAAATCCACCGATAGATGCTTGGAGCACCTCGTGGGAAAGAAGGAAAGACAGGTTGGCGAAGCCCTAAAAAAATGAGTCAAGTTGACCTAGGGTTTTAGACACCTGGGGTTTTTGTATCTAGGGTTTTGGCACTTAGGTTTCGGCCTAAGGTTGTCGGTGAGCTATTGTAATGTATAAATAAAGGTCAAGAGGACCTAGGATGGGTTGTTGTTCTTGTTGTCGTCGTTGGTTCGATGATGTGATGATGAGTGATTGTTGTTATTACTGAGAGGGAAGTATTGTGCTGAGAGAGCATTATGTATTGTAAGATCTTCAACTGGGTGCGAAGATCAACTCTGCAACTAGGTGCGCAGGGAAGGGAGAAAGAGAGAAGATCTGCTAGCTAAGAGCACAGATAGGACTATATGCTTTCACTTAATATATTATAAAGCACATTTATGTGGACGTAGCCCTAGGGAGAGGGTGAACCATGTACATCTTGTTGTTGTGTGTGATTGATGTTGTGTTCTTTATCCCCTTGATATATGGTTTCTACATTATTTTGTTATATCTTACAAATAAATGTGCGAAGTAGGTCTAAGTTGATAACTGATATGTAGATGTTGTGTTGTTGTTGTATTGGATCCACCTTACGTTTCCTCTAGTTGTAGACACATGTGTCTTGCAACCCCCTATAACTACTTTAGGTGAGACTGCATCTGCTTCACAGGTGTTGCCAAAAGGGCCAGTAGTTAGGGCTTGTTGGTGCGCCATTAGAGATAAACCCCGAGTCTACCCCTGTGCCAACATAAATCCACTTGGAACTTACAATTTTCTTCTCGTTCGGTCTTGGAAACACATCCCAAACATCATTCTTTACAATGGACATGTACTCTTCAACCATGGCATCCTTCCATTCTTTCTTCTTTGCAGCCTCTTCATAACTGGTAGGCTCTGCATCAATAATGTCAGTAAGGAATGCCACATAGCTAGAGTAAGGTCATGGTATCTTGCTTTCTTTGAAGGATCCATCTGGAGCACCGTACTTTTTTGCATATTGAATGACTTCTCGAACCCAAGTTGGTCTTCTCTTCTTGGTATTCATCTCTTGGGATGAATCAGCACGTATCTGTGGTTCTTCCATATCATGATCTTCTAGTACAACATCATCACCTTTCTTTGTATCTTTAACTCTGGGATCTTCAAGCTCCTCATTATGAACCTCATATGAATGATGTTGTATTGATATACTGAAATTTGTATCCTCATCAAAGGTGACATCTCTACTAGTCTCAATCTATCAGTGACTAGGGATGTAAAATCAGTATGCCTTCGATGTCTCACTGTATCCAACAAATATACCCTTCTTTCCTGAAGGATCCAACTACGATCTCTTGTCCTTGGGGACATGCACATATACTGGATAGCCAAATATCCTTAGGTGGCTAACCTCTGGATTTTTATATGTAAACATCTCTTCTAGTGTCTTGTTCCCAAGTACTCAGTGGGGACTTCTATTCTGCACATATATAACGATCTTGGATGCCTCTTCCCAAATATGCATCGATAAATATTGATCATGAATCATGTCCTTCATTGCTTCCATGATTGTATGGTTCTTTCTTTCTGCCACACCATTCTGTTAGGGATTGTAGGGAGTAGAGAGCTCCCTCTAAACCCCAAATTCTTTACAAAATGTCTTGAATTCATCTGAAGTGAATTCACCTCCATTATCTGATCTCAAAATATTTATTTTATTTTCAAACAATTTTTCAAGAAGTGCCTTGAACTCTTTGAACTTGTTCAACACTTCAATTTTATCCTTAAAAAAGTAAATCCAAGTTTTACGTGAGAAATCATCAATAAATGAAACATAGTATACATACCTGGTGAGTGATGTGGATTACATCATTCCACACACGTCTCAATGTATAATGTCCAAGACTCCCTTAGATTTTTTATCACTACTTGGAAATGGTTTCTTCACGTTCTTGCCTTGTCTGCATCCCTTGCATATCCCTTCATGTTCCACTTGGATTTATGGAAAACTTGTCACCATCTTTCTCACGATCGATAGGGCTTTGTAATGTATATGAGCAAACCTCCTATGTCATAGTTCACTTGGAGTAATTGTACTGTGTACTAATGCTGAAACAGAATGTCATTTTGACTTGTATAAGCCTCCTTCTTGTACCCCAATCACTACAGCATCATCAATGGATTTTCCTCTAGGCCACATGAGGACTTCACCATCAATGAAAGAAACTCTAAATCCTTTCGCATCTAAAGCTGAGATAGAAAGGAGATTCTTCTTCAAACCAGGTACATACAACACATCCTTCATCTTCATCGGTTTTCCGGATTCTAACTTGTACAATGCTTCTCCTACTCCTTTAATGGGATATTGATAGTCATCACCTAGCTTCACCTTGTGAGGTGAATCTTTCTGAACTAGATCTGAGAGAGATTCCTTATAACCATTCATGTGCTTGGAAGCACCACTATCAAAAAGACATGTGTCACTTCCATGAGTGATTGTACCTATAAGAGTTGATATCAAAACATATTCTTCACTTGAGTATTCTTCTTTGGTTTTCTCGTGATCATGTTCATCATCTTTTGCGACATGAGCATGTTGTATTCTATACTTTCCTTTTCTGACCTGACCTTTGGAGTTGGGACAGTTTATGGAAATGTGTCCCATATTCTCACAAATGAAGCATTTGTAACTTGAGAAATCCTTCTTGAACTTGTGAGACTTTTGTAATCCATGAGGTTTCTTATGTGACTGAATGTCCTTCTTTCTCTTTCCTTTTTGGGTGTGTGCTGCTAGGGCTTGATTTTCTTCATCACCTAGTTTCTCTTCTCTTACTGCCAATCTAGCTTCTTCCTGAGTACAATCCTCCCACAGTCTACTAAACCTTGTTAGCCTTCTTCTTGAACATATGCCCTGAATGAATGATTCCCAATATCTGGGGAGACCATTCAATATAGTCATCAACAACTTGATTTCTTCGATTGTGTCTCCAATGGCTTCTAGTTGTTCTTTGATCTGAGACACTATTGTGAAGTATGATTGGATAGTTTCTGAACTTTGCATCTTCACATTCTTGAGTTGTGTTCTCAAGTTCATCTTCTAGTTGATGTTCTTGCCTTAATATAATTGGGATAAGGCATCAAACATTTGCTTGGGAGTTGTTAATGATGAGACATGGGGGATCAAATGATCCTTGATAGAATCATCAATGATTCTCTTTTCCCTCACTAGGTTCTTTTTGTACTTTTATTTGGCCTCATCTTCATCAGGTTCTGAAACTTATTCTTTTACAAAATCTTTTAGATCATTGTCTTCTAGAATGAGCATCACTCTGTACTTCCATGCTCGGAAGTTGTCAACACCTTCAAGATTATCATTAAGCTTGGTACTGGGTGTCATCATGTGATTGGAAAATACAATAAAGAGATAAAACTTTTCAAAGAAAGGTTTTGTACTTACCAGAGAGTGTTATGCCAATTTGACCAGTTCCATCTTCAATTTTGCAGCTACCAAGACTAGGGTTTATGAGGAAACCCTAATTTTTCAAAATATGAATTTTGGAATTTTGCTCTGAGGGATAGGTGTGCCCTCCTAAGGTGATTTCCTTAGTGGTCTTACTTTGACTAGAATCCTTAAAAAATGGGGTGAAAACCCCTCCTAGGGTTTGTGTAGTTGCAGGCAGTTGCAGCAACTGCACCAGTTGCAGTTTACAAAACTTCGTCAAACTAAGAATTTATTCCCAAGGAAAGATGCACTAGGGTTAGGAGAGTAACCCTATGGTCTTAGTTTTCCTAGTGATATCTTCTAAACTATTCAAATGGATTCTTTCAGGCCTGCTCTAATACCATGTTAAAATTCTTCTTAAGCAATTAATTTTGTATTGTATTCTTTAACTTTAGTCTATTAAAACAATAGTTGCATGCATAAGGATCACTGAAAGAAAGACATCTAGAGTATACACAAGATATATCCTGAGAAACCCTCGTGGGGGAGAAAACCTAGCAAAGCTTCTTCAATATATATTCTTCAACAAGTACAATGTCTATCTCAACAGAGATCTCACCAAAAAAGAAGATCTACCAGAAATCCTAACTAGAATAGAGTAGTGCACCACTAGACCAAGATAGTCCTTCACCAAATAACTAAAACCCTTTATTGAGACACCCCTCCTTTGTAGCTACGTCACTCCTCTATAGTTGTGTCACTCTCCAAGACTTGCGCATTGTATGAGAGAGCTAGTTGTGTGTGTCTCCAGATGAAGCGCTAGGTCTCTTATAAATACTAGTTGGACTACCCAGAATTAGGTCAGGGCCGACCTGTCCACTTTACCCTTCTAATTTGCTTTTGACTTGTCAAGGCACTGTTATCGCACGGTTTGTAGGATAGTTCCAAAGGCTTGAGTCAGGGCTTGAAACCGGCGTAACAGGAGCTTCCCCACCCACTGTCACCTCGATGGGGGGCTCTTTCTATTTAGGAGGGCAAGTCCAAGGGAGACGTCCCCAAGTCA
>ML806450.1:154160-170063 GCA_009831015.1 Picea engelmannii
CAAATCTGGCTGAGAAGAAGAAGATGGGTCCTCCAGGACCATGCTCAAGTCGCTCCTGCTCTCGTACTCCATGTCTAGGACCATGTGGGCCTCGAGACATGATCTCCTAGTTATCCCTAGATATCGGGGATAACAGGCACAATAGGGTCAACTTTTACAAAGGAACAATAGGGACGAATTAACAAATATAATATAACTTTAATATTTAGGGTTTTTTCTTGGTCAAATACAATATGAATATAATAATAACATCTTCCAAAGCTACTCAAACTCCAATATGGTTCATTGTAAACTAATTTTAGTTAATGAATTAGTGTTGTAATATAATCCATGTTAACAAATTAGGGTTTGGATGTTAACAAAGTAGGGTTGTAATTATTGATTTCTAAGAAATGACTATCCACTACATAATTAGAAAAAAATTCTCAAGGGCTCTATCCACTACCCTCCCATGCCCTCCAATCATGGCGTTGGGTCCAACCCCCCCATCAAACCCCTACTGAGATGTGACTAAGTATACCTGTGAAGGATATAACATGTCTATTTCCATTTACAAATCATACTCGTACTAGAGCAACTTTCTTTGGGGTTTTTGCGGAATGCACTACTACAATAGGTCCTTTTTACAATCTATCCTAGCATCCTCTGATGCGCAGATTAGAGAAAAAGGTGCATTATGGTCCCTTTGTCTTGTTGTCTTTGCATCCCTTTGTTTTGTCTCTCACATCTCCATTGCGTTCTTGTTGCATCCTTTTTTGTGTCCTTATTGCATCCCTTTTTGCATCCTTTTAGCATCCTCCTAGCATTCAATTTGTGTCTTCATGTTTCTTTAAAGAGATCCCTAGAAAGATACTAGGAGGACACTAGAAGGATGCTAGAAGGATGATGTAAGAACACTATAAGGGTACATGAAAACGTTGTGGTGATTACAAAGATTGTAGTGGTTGAGGTTACCTCTAGTATCATGTAAAGATAATCTACTACAGTAACAATGACAATACAAGGCCTACACTAGTAAGCAACATTAGGCATCCACATATACGGTTGTTCTACAAGAACATCACAAACTTCAAGTGCAGCAACATCACACAATACCTCATATTTGAAGGGGGTTTGATATTATATTGTAGACAACATTGTTGACTAACGTGGATATCTTGTCCCTAGGGCATCACACCAACGATGTATGGCTAGAGGTGTGACATCAATGACGATGTCAATCTTCTTAACAACCTCACCTCAGATCAAATTATTTTGACCATTGTTGCCAATAATGAAATGAAGTAGTGTCCCCTTTACTTGCATTTGCAAGTGGAAGAGGCACTCACCTCCCCCAAGCTCCTCCATTTGGACCTTTGCTGTGGTGATTGTAATGTTGGTTTCTGTGTTGCTGATCTATTTTTTCCCTATCCATGAGATCTAGTGGCCTCAACACTAAATCAAAGTTTGAGGCTTTAAGTTTGACCAATAGCCACTATTGAACATGACATTCATCATTGTTGTGCCAGTAGATTTTATGGGTGTCACATCATTTTCCCATGTCCTTCGACTTCCAAGTGTTTTTCTATGCATGTTGCTTTGACGAGGTGTCTTGAGATAGGTTATCCCCACTGTGTCCTTTGATCTTAGAGTTAGGATTTCCTTTACCCTTATTTTTGTCGTTGATTCTCGACCTCAAAATCTTTCTTACACTTGCCAATTTTTTTCTTCAATCTTGACAATGTCACAGTAAACTTCTCTCACTGAATAGATGTCCAAAAACTACATTTTTGTCTAGGTTATTCCAATGTTTTCAATCCAAGTGTCACTCTGAGAACACAATATCCAGTGTTGCATGTAGGGTATCAAAGACATTGGTGTACTCAAGCATAGTCTAGTCATTACCTTAGAGAAGATTGTCCATGTCATTCATTGGTCTTCATAGTTTCCAACAGGTAAATACTCCTCTTTGAGGGCATCAAAAAAATATCCCCAAGTAGGTTTTGTTGCATAATTTTCATAATCATCTTCGACATGTTGCACACAATAAGTATCCCACCAATGTTTGAAATGGGGAAGGGACTTCAAGAGTGTGAATGTAATCTTCTCACTATTTAAAAAGTTGTAAAAAAAGAAATAACCCTCTAGCTAATTTAACCATCTCTCCAAATCTTTTGCATCTATATTGTCTTCAAACAAAGGGATATCAAACTTAACTTGTACCTTAACTTGTGCCTTTGTCGTTGTTGGGAGTCATTGAATGATCTCGACAAAATGATTCATAATCTAGCTCCTTTATCACTCAATATCTTCCTCCAACAAAAGCTTGATAGGATCCCCTACTCCATCGGATTTATTTTCCTCCACCATGGGAGGTTGCTTGGGCCAATTAGGAACATCTTCATTAGGATTAGTTAGCTCAAATCCCAATTCCCTATACCTTGACGTTGTGGGGGACAACCACGAAAAAAAAAAATAGAGCACAAATTGCTCCGATACCACTAATCCAGGTTATGTTGAGAAAAAAATGAAAGATAGCATGAACATAGAAAGTAACACAAAGATACAGTGAAAACCAAAGTCTATCACTAAATGGATGGCGAAAAACATCGTACAAATACAATCGCTAAAATGGTAGCTATCTTTGAAAATATATGTCTTTGCTATGAAACTTTGCCAAACAACCATAATAAGAGGTCTTATAATAATGTGAAAAAAACCAAAAAGGAAAAACCCTAAGATGCAAGGACCTTAACCTTAACATGTAGTTAGGTCTAAGTGTGCACACTAAGCTATTTGAAAAAAGAGGAGCCTTTCCAAGACCATAACTTTTCTCTTGATGCCCCATTTCAAGTTTTCTTTAGCTTGTTGGAAAGAGAAATTGCACACTGAACCAGATGCTTGTTCATCGGGCATCAAAACCTTGTAAAGTGCATGGGAAGGCCCCAAAATATGTATCCAAAGTTCATAACCTGAAAACTACCAATATCAAGACCACTTTTGAGATGGCCCTAGATGTCTACCTAGATGATGGCAAGTATGAGGAAAATAATTCCCTTAATAGATTCATCTAGAGACAACGTACTTGGGATGCTTTAAAGAGAATTTTGATAATATGTATAGAAGATTGATATTTTAAACAAGATTTTACATTTATTGTTCCTAAGAAATAAGGCTCTTAAGAAATCGCAAAGCTATGAAATCACTTGATTTCACAATCCTCTAGCAAGGTGTGGGGCTATAATCGTACATATTGAATGGTTTTTACAACATGTACTTTACAGTTTTCATGCATACTCAAAAGGAATAGGAGAGAATCATACAGAAAAATAAAAGATAAATGTGTTGATGTTTTGGTAGTTGCGGGAGGTATTAACCTCCAAGCGTAACCTTTGTACTTGGAATAGAATATTCCAGGAGTAAGAGAACCATTAAACGGATGTGTGAAAACCCTAGAAGAGAAGTCGGCCAAGGAGAATAATAATAAATTATTCGAAGGCTCCAGAAAGAGAAGTTGGCCCCACTTGGAAAAGTCACTTGGACAGGGTAGTATAAATAAGGAGGCGCTTAGCTCATTTGGACATTCTCACTCACTCACTCAGCTAGTGCGCAAATCTAAGGAGTAGCAAAAGGAGGCACAAGTCTGGAGAGATTAGTGCAGCAGTTGTCGTGGAGTATTCTCAGTCTTTCTAGTATCTATCTTGTACGCTTCTCTTGGTAAAGGTACGCTCTATTGGTATTGTGTTGTTTTTGCAGCAATGGTTTTTTTTGTTAGGGTTTATCGGTTGGTTCTAGTGTGGACTTGCCATAATCATTCTAAGAAAAGGTTATTGTGCTCGGGGGTGGAATATGTGAATGCTTATCATTGGGTGACAATGATGTGACATTTTCTATGGTTAAACAAGCATATAAAAATTTTAACATGGTTTCAGAGTTGGTTTCCTTCATTATAGTCTAACTGCTAGAAGAAAGATCCTTATTTTCCCCCATTTTCAAGCTGGTTGAGCACTTACTGCACCCACCAAGAAGGTCCTCTAAGTAGGGCACATCTTTTCCCCAGATCAGATCTACAAATTTCTAAAGTTGAGAAATTAGGGTTTTCTCATAAAACCCTAGGTCAAGGCATCTGGCATTTAAAAGATGAGTTGAAGTTGATTATTGGAGAAAGGAGGTTGCCTTGACATAGCGGACTCACTGTGCTAGTTGCAGCACAAGTTGCAATGCCAGTTGCAGTGTCAATTGTGTTAGTACTGAGAATCACCCTCAGATTGCAAGAGGATAAGCCTAGTACCCATCAAATAGGTTTGTGAATGTACATTAAAAATAGAAGGTCAAATGGACAAAACTCAACATAGAAATGTTTTAACACGGAAAGTCTAGGCTAGTATGCATAAGCAAATGAGGTTTTGACTAACTTCAGCCAGTTGTTTAAGAATAAAAGTGAGTAGATGGAAGACTTGGTGAGGAAGATGGATAGGTCTGCTATAAGCATCAGGCCTTCTAGTTGCTAGGTGAAGAAAAACTCAGTCACAAGAACTTCTTGAACTAAATTTAAAACATTAAAAAACATTTACAATAGCATTATAATCAAACATTCATTATAACACAACCATAACATCTCACAAGGATCATTCGATAATGAGCATTCAGATTAAGAAGAAACAATATGATGAAAAGAGGTTGGCTTCCATTAATCAAAATATCTCAGGTCTCATACATAAACCATAGTACAACTCTGTTTAGTCAAAATATTACAAAATAGAGAGCTTTGCTCAACCATTCGAACCCTACATAACATTATTCTCATGTATTTATAACCAAAACAATAGATAACAACTTGAGATGCGAGTTGGCCTTCCTATCCTAGGATTCTCTACAAAAAACTATTAGTCTAACATCTATAAAAGTGGATCTAACTGACTGCTAGAATCAAGGAGCACGTTGGCAACAACTCTAACAAAATATAAATGATATGATTTGTTGTTGCTTGGGTGCATCTCCTCCAGTTCCATGTGTCCTCCAAGCCTTTCTGTTGATCTCCATCTGCCACCTATTGATCATTGGTTCCCTCCAAATCATCAAAAGCTAAGAG
Organism: Picea engelmannii; assembly: GCA_009831015.1. Classification (NCBI taxonomy): domain Eukaryota; kingdom Viridiplantae; phylum Streptophyta; class Pinopsida; order Pinales; family Pinaceae; genus Picea; species Picea engelmannii. The sequence continues at coordinate 159,232 of ML806450.1, forward strand.
GAGGCAATGAATTCAAAATTGATGACTGTAACAACCAGTTCGTAGCATCATTTTGTAGCGCAACTGGTAGCATATTTCGTAGCGCATGCATTTGTAAAACTGTTCTGCAGCCGATTTTGTAGCGCAATTGGTAACAGATTTCGTAGCGCCTTCATGTAACACTATTCTGCAACGACTTTCCATAGCGAACTGCCATTCTATGTCTAGTTAGGTGATTCTGTAGCACCTTCGGTACGCAACTACCGAACAGTCTGTGTGGATGATTCCGTAGTGCCAGGCACTACGAAATCTCTGTGTTTTTTCTGTGTCATGCAATGAGCCTCAAAAAATCCAAAAAGCATTAGTAGATGGATTATGAGTCTATAGATGCCTCCAGTAGGTGAAATTATAATATTTCCCTTAACACTTCAAGCTTACAAAAACTAATCATCATCAAAAATAGATCTGTCATCCTCTCCATTTATCTTCTCAGTCTGGCACTCCTCCTTGTTGCAGGAGAACTCCCCTTTGTTGCAGCAACGTTTCTTTCTTTTGCAGGGGCAGCTCTCTCTACTGCAGGGGAATTTCTCTCCATTGCAGCTTGGGCTAGAACATTTAGATTCCTCTGGGCTAGATCAACCTTGAAGGGCTGCAATTCTTTTTTAAGTTTTCTATTTTGAGACTGTATGCTTCTGTTTTGCCTATACAAAGTCTTAAGTTTCCTATGGAGAGGCAAGAATCTTCTTGTTGTAAACCTAGCCAGATCAAGGGTTTCATTATACATGTCCATAATCTCCTTCATCTTCCTTCTCTCAGTCAATATTTCTCCCTTCAAACGAGCAGCCTCCTTCCTTGCATCCCTGAGTTGCCTGATCAATCTCTTGAAGGTGGGATTATCATGAGGAGTGTTGATGTTTATGACTTCAATAGGATTCTCAGTAGTTTTATCCTTACCTTTTTCTTTCTTCTGAACAGAGGCTTTGGTCATGACCTCAATAGGCTTCCCAACAGTGTCACTTTTACCTTTAACTTTCTTTGGGACTGAAGCCTTGGGTATGACTTATGTTTTTGCAGCTTCCTTGTGGGTTGATGATTTGGTGAAAGGCCTCCTAACTCTGGTCTTAGCTGTTGCAGTAGGTGAAGGAAAATGTAATTTTCTCCCCTTCTTGGTTGTGGTTTTGGCTGATGAGGGAACTTCCTCTAGTTCAGGTGCATGATGAGGTGAAAGTTCTCTTTGTGGGGACTGATGGACTTCCCTCTCTTCTTCTTCAATTTCCTTAGGAAATTCTTTGTCTTGGGAAATAGGTTTGCTCTTTCTCTTTTTTCTTGTTTTTGCTTGGGCAACACTACTAGCTAGCAAAGGGCTCTGCACTCTGGATTGAGGGGTGTGTTGAGGAAAAGATATGAAATGATCTTACTCAAGCATTTTCAGATTCTGCTTGGCTAAAGCAAAATAGACAGGAATGTCACCCTATGTTTATAGCCATCAAAATTAATATCCTAACTCACAAGTATTGATTACAAGTGCTTATGCTAGTGTTTTTATAAATAAAAGCTCGCTGAAAAAATCATTATTTATATGATTTTTTGAATATAATAGTTGTTGAAATAAATGTAAAGACAAAAGAAAAGACACCAAGATGATAATCAAGACAGATGAGACATAAATCAATCCTTTATTTCATTCCAATTCACCAAAGAGTCATTCTCTTTACAAAATTTCATGAAGAATTTTTGGACCAAAGTCAAACTTAGACATCTTTGGTGGAACATACAAAAGGACCTCTGATAGAAAATTAAAACTGAACTCTAAAAGCTGGATCAGCTTGCCACAGATTGTTGCTCACACCACTCTACACAATAGCCTTTGTCAGTCATGAAAACTAATTCACAAATAGACAAGTCTACACAGACTATCAAAGATAGATCAACACCTCTAAAAAATAAGTGTCTGAATGATGTAATTCAGCCCTGAATCTTGTTGTCTACAATAAGACCCTGTTATCGTAAAAAGGAATTAGGCTTAGTAATCCAAGAGCAAACCTTAGTATGTTTCTCCTTCTATCCTCCTCTTGTTCCTCCCTTTCATTTTTTCTTTAAGCAAAATTAGAATTGGTTGAAGTAGTTGAACTACTTCATTAGTTAAGTTAACTAAAAACTCAACCAACTTTTTAGTTAAGGGTGGAAGAGTAATAAATCATAATAAGGGTTATAAATAAATAAGAACTAGTAGGTGGGGACCCTTGTGACTCCCTTTAGTTCTTAACAATCATAACATAACTAGTTAATTAAACAAAACACCCCTCCTTGTGACTCTCATCATCACATTCATATTTGACAATTTATTTCATTGATATTGGAAATTATTTTCAAAATATATAACTCATATATCCAAAGAAAACATGTTTTCCAAAACCTCTGAAGTCAACTGTTGTCAACAATAATTAAAATAAAACTTAAAAACCATATTTTCCAGTCTGTGAGGCAATCCTTCCCTTGTTGTTGCTATCATCTTTTAATCTTTCTAAATTTTTCTCAGGTTGTGTGGAGCCTTTAGGCTTAATCTCCCTGATCATAGGAGAAAAATCATCCCTCAAATGCATGAGAGAGGACACAGATTTGTCAAAATCATTTGAAGGTGAGGAAGGGGTAGTGGTGGCTTTCCCTTTGTCAGGGGCATGATGGGCCTCGGTTTTCAGCCTTTTGCTTGAAGAGCTCATTCCTGTATGCATAATTGATTAGCAAATAGTCCCTTTAACAACCATACATGACAACTCTTTTAAAATATGAAATAAATTTTGGCTCAGCAACATATCAAACACATGCAATCCAATCCATACAAATTGTTTAACTGTTGTCAATGAGCAGGGGATCAACAAGGTTTTGGGATATGCAAGGGGCTTGTATTGAGTGGAAAATGTTAAAATGAGAGGGAAAAGAATCATGGTTACTGCTCACAGACAACACACAATCAACTGTAATGTAAACCAAAGGACATATCACTGTAATCCAACCTAGAACTGTGATTTCAAACTAATCCAATACAAAATTTTCTTAACTGTAATTAAATTTTAAGAATAGGGAGTGAAACATGAATGTGGGAAGGCGAGGGGATTGTAATTAGCGAAAAGTGAAATAATGGTTAGGAAAGAGAACAAATATTGTTCATAAAATTAATTAAGTAATCCATAAAACATTCTATATCAATCGTAAAAGTTCCAACATCAACCAAATAGTCAGTGTGATCAATTAAACAACTATTGTATATAAACGTTTCCACAACAACCTGTAAGAGTTTTGTTTCTTCCCAACTATCCCAGTTAATATTTCAAACAATTTCTAAATGAACACGCAGTCAGTTGTTCCAATCTGTTCCATCAAAACATCAACCATTGTCCATGAATCATTTATTCACATCAAACATAGACACTAAAATCACACCCGATCCATTCCTCAAGTTCATTTAACAATTAAGTTGTAATGAGAAAATATTGTCACAGAAACTGTGCGTATCTCTGCTACGATGTGTGATATTCATCAATGCACACAACGAACAACCAAATACAACCATCAATATTTTAACTTCAAGGATCCTGACCTACCATTTAAACACACAGACAACAATCACCATTTTAACTCATACCATGCGTGGAATACACAAACCATTCGACAAAACGCAAAGCATTTATATACAGGTCCAATCACTCTGAAACTAAACATCCACAATGTTGGGCTATCAATCAATATAACGAGGTAGCAACAGTGAGCCTGATATCATCTCATACATTGATCAAATTCGCTACAAAACCATTTTGTTTAAAAACCGTGACCATCTCTGATGGCACAATCAATAATATCCATAGCATATACAGTGAATGGCCATACCATAATCACCACGATTGCAATATTCCCATTTGACAATTTAACACATACAGTGACAACAACCATCAACTCAACCTAACATGTTGTAGGAAGCCCACACAAGTCAATGCACCACGCATGAAGCATCGTTGTGACTAAATCGATTATAACTAATGCTAAGTTAATAATTCGAATGTCATAATAGCCAATGCAGTGACTAAATACCAAAACCAACACCATTGTCAACATAAGCGACATAGACGAGCCAGAAATCGAACACGGTCAATAATATACCAACAACTCATAACAACCAACAGCATACCCAACAGGCCATAACGGTTCCCTTAATCAAAACCCGGGCTTGAGAAATCAAGGGTTTTCTCTGTGGACCAACGCAGGGAGACTGGAGTAGACTCCCATCATCGAGTGAGAACCTCTGAGACCAACGGTGCACACACAAGGTATACCACCAACGACTTCACAGACAGGGTGACAGTTCACGAGATAGGAGAGACTATGAACAGAGGAGCAAAGCTCCATTTTGGCCTTGTAACACACTTGGAACACATAGGGTCTAACCCTCGTGGCTTTCCCAATCAACCAACTAACAATGCTCAGATAAAACAGAGCTGAGAAGAAGCAATATAACCCACTGCGCAACCATCAATAACATGAACAACCCATACCCAAGTGAAAAAATGTGCAGTGACACAAGGCGTTTCAAACCCAGTAAACCCCATAACAACAAACGGTTGGGTATGGTGATAAGAAAGCGTGGAGACAGACAGCCAATCTACACTGAATAAAAACCCTTCAACCAAGACCAATAAGGATGACAGAGGACCTTCATGGCTTCTAACACTCAGAATGATCAATAACATCGTGACTTCAAACATTGTTGCAATGAAAACCACACCAACGATTCATTCCAGAAAAATATCACAAATTTACACAATTACTAGACTTAAGGAAAGTACAGACCCATACATTATGAGCCAATATCTATTTCATAACCAGAGCAGATTCATGGATGGCGAAAAGGCATGCCTGTAACCAAAAGAACCTTAAAACACGAGTTGGCCAAGCGGTTCTTCCTCTGCTTGAAAGTCAGATCCTAACCAAAGCAAAACGCAGCTGAACAATATCCAAACTAGGGTGGCGGGTAGTGGAAGGAGTAAGAGTGACGTGTAGTAAATGCATGTCGCCCCCACCCTCCAATCATTCAATTTCTTAGTACACGCCGGCCCACTAATCCATTTAATTCATTCAATTGAACCATGCATCAAAACCAACATCCACTAATTGCCAAGAGCACCACCCACATCATATCTTACCATTTCCAACTATACAATAATGCATATCAACTATATAACTCAATAAATCGCATAGTTATTAACTTGTTAGCTAAGATTAACAACGATCATTTAAATTTCCATGCATGTAGTGTAGCATAAGAGTATAGTATAACCTCTTCCTTTTGCACTTTGTTATATTGCTTTCATCTCTTTTCAACTGCTTCTTATGTGTTGTTACTAACATGTCTCTTGTGCAGGTGTCGCAGCAATGAATCCAGGAACAGATAGCAAGGATAACAATGGATAACATAGGACATCGTAACATGAAATTAGAGCCTAGAGCAATCGGACCAACACATAACATTCCTTATTCATCGCCAATAAAATCAAGATTTCATCAATCATGTAGAACTTTGTAAGCGATGTCGAATAGCAGCATAACATGAAATAAGAACTAGATCTGATCTCCCAGTCTACAAAGGGGTCCCACCTACTAGTATTATATATCTTGTTAGCTTATAATAATAGGCTTTAGCAATACTTTGCGGGAAAAATCCTCGTTGTGATTTTAATCGTCAACATGGTGGAGGCTACATCTAGCTACGGATTTGCAGAGACAATGAATTGTTCCCAAGTAAGGTTTATTTTCTTCAATTCTTCCATTACAAGCATCCTGATTAACCCAGAGTGGAAAACACTAGTGTCCACAACCTTGGACTTAACTTGGACCCTATCAACTATTTTTCCCATACTTCTAAACAAATAGAAAGGGATATTCATCAAATCCTTACCTATGAAGTGTAGCAAAAGCCTAATGTCATATCGGTATATCATGTTGAATCTTCCCTCACATGTAAAGTACCTCTGGATAACTTTCAACATTTTGTCAAAACCCTCAACCAAATGGCTCCTAGACACTCCCTTGGACAAATTTTCTTTTTGATAATCCGACTTGAGAAAATCCTTAAAAAAGGATGCATTGAGAGTCATAGATTTGAACCACCTCTCACCAGTGTTGGGTATCTCAGTCGTCGCTGCAATAGTGGCCTCAGATACCTCCAACTCAAGGGTTCCTACCTTGGTCTTAGTGCCATCAAAGTTTAAAGCAAACCGCCTTGCTACTTCAGGGTGTCCCCTCTATATGTTTTGATAGAAAGATAGGCAACCAACCCTTTGGAAAACCTCCTTGATCATAGGCTCAACATCAAATAGGTGCATGTCAGAAGGCTCGGTCCTAACCACACTCTCACCCTTGTGAGATTTCTTTTGTTGGGGTGTATCCATTGATAGAAGCAGGAGGCCAAGTACTGTAATGCTATGAAAGGGAAGGAAAACAAACAAAGGCAAAGTCTTTAAGTTTTGACAGGTGATCCTTAATTGGTCTTACAAGGCTTTCCTCCAATTCACTTCTGAACTAATAAGAGACTGGTTTGATGACTGAAAATGGGGGAAAAATATTCTCTGAGAAATGATATGCAGGAAGACTGCACTGTCCAATTTTAAGCTAACATAGGGCCACCATACAGTGTCATCATCATTTTAAAAAGGCAAGGCTCCTAAACTCTTCACTGCAAACTAACTTTGAGATGAAAATATAGGATGACACAGTGAATAAGGAAAGCTAATGTTGGAGTTGTGGGCATGGAAGATGGCACTGGTTTGACAGGGAATTTGCAGCGCTGGAACAAGGGATCTGTAGCGCAATTTAACAGTGATTTCTGTAGCGCAGTGTGGACAACATGAGCCAAGAGGATAAATGGGCATTCAAAGCTCTAAAGCAAATTTACTCGATTTCAGTGGAGGTAAATGTCAGTATGCAGATGGCTAAGAAGTCTGTGGCAGCAGAGGTAAAGGGGCTAGTAGGTGGGAGAAACTGTAGTTTGCAACGTCGGGTGCTACCAAAAGATAAGAAAAAAACCTTAATGATCTTCAACAGAGCTCGGATGGCTCACGAAGTACCTAGACACTGTAGCTTGATAATTGTTGATCTGCAGCAAGCCTGGAGCCATTTGCAACCACCTCGGTCTCCAATTCACCTCGGATAGTTAGTTCTGTAGCACAATTCGTAGCTCTGTCTAGACTAATAGTTTTGCAGTGCCGAGCTAGGAGTAGGATTTCAAATTTGGTAAACAATTAGAACTTCATAAATGACCAAATCACGATATTCCTTTTGAAGACAAGGGTGCTGAAAACAATAAAAGACATGACATCAACTCCATAATTGTGAATGATGGTAAAGAGGGAGAGTGTACAAAGATGCACTACGAAAACAACTAGTGAGTTGGCAGTGTACTTGGCAAAGTTTGATTTGACTCCCTAACGGGAAAAGGGGCATAGTGGAGAGGTTCAAGCATATGAATGGATGGAGTGACTTGTCAGGTTTGTGGAGTCATGGGGTTGATAATGCTAGTTGTCAAGTCAAGTGATGGGTCAAGGATATAAACCACAAAATGAACCTAGGGTATAAACCATAGGTGTGGGTCAAAAATGTGAACCAAGTCCCAAACCTTTATTTGTTTAAATTAACCTAAGAAAATCATAAAGAGAAAATCAAAAAACAAACTAAAAAAGAATAATGGGTAAAAATTAAAACCTAAGGAGAAACTTGACCCATGACAACTTCATGTGATAACAAGTTGCAGTGCTAGTTGTAGTACCAATTGCGGTTCCTCTGGTCCAGTGAAGTTTCTGGTAGCTCGTTGAGCAACTTATTGAAGGATGATGAAATTATTCGTTAGCCATTCTCCTGGTAGTTGCAGCTAGGGTTTCTCGTTTTGCAGCGGCAACAAACCCTAACCCAAATTTGTTAAGCACTTTTAGTGAAGTGTTGGGCCTAATTCTTGGTTGTCCTAGTGTGCCCTAGCCTAGCGCACCTTCTAGTGCCCTCAGTCAACAAAAACATCAAGGTTGATTCTTTTAGTCAGACAGGTTGAAGTCAAACCTCTAGTCAAAGTTAAAGTTATAAGTTGATTTTAGTCAAAATATTAGATTGATTAAGGTTGAGATTTTAGATTTTATTTGCATTATATTCCCTAACTCAGATTTCTGTCAAGAAAGCATATTGTCTTAGTACAGGGGACAGGTTGGAGAGAATACTTGCCATCTTGAGTGAAGGAGACTCGGAAGAAAAGCAACAACACTCATTCTTGGAGATAAGACTCCAGGTTCCAGGTTTGATTGATTAAATTGATAAGTTTCCAATTTGCACATATCAAGTTTGATAATTGCTACATTACAAGTAAACACTATAGTTGTGACAAGCAATCTTTAAAAGGCTTTACTACTACTAGATACAATGAATACTTAGTAGCATGTGAGTACTATTGATATAAATGCTTATTGTACTTGTTTGCAAGATGAACTAACATCTCCTCTAGGAGATATTTCTTGTTTTGCTTCTAGGCAAGTCATATTGGTAATGATATGTTGATTACCATGAAATTGTCTTTTATTCTTGTTAACATAAATATGTTCTTATGAAAATGTTATTATATTGGAAATACTTTTTCTCTTGTTGCTCTTGTCTCAAGCAGGTTATCTTGTAAATTCCATGGAGGTTACCATGGAAATATTGGTGTTCTTGTTTCTTGTTTCGGGTAGGTTACCATGGAGGAATGATTGGTCACAACACTAGAAGAGTGTTGTTCCTATTTCTTATTATTGCATTTTTATTTTGGCTCTTGTTTCAGACAAGTCACAAGTAATAGCTCTGAGAAAGAGCTATTGTGACGATTGTTCTCGTTGTTGTTTTCATTATTATTATAAGAGTATTATTCTTGTCTATTGTTTTCCCTTGTTGTTGGTCTTGTTTCGGACAAGTCACAAGTGATAACTCTGAGGGGAGCTATAGTGGCAGTTGTAGGAGGAAACATATTAGATGGTCTCTAGTTTAAGACATGGAGCAGACTATCCAGATAAGAAGTTGTATACACGACCGTATACATCCATGCACCAAAGAAAAAGAGCACGAAGTTAAAACCTTCTGGCAAGAAGGATACTTTTGCGAGATACAAAGTATCTCATATGGAGATTGATTGTAAGGAGCAGAAGGCTCCAAAGATGACCGAACAAATCACTCTAGTTCAATGGATCACTCCTTAGATTATCAAGAAGAGTTAGTAGAACTAGAAGGGCCTACCCAGAATCGTTGCAGTAACCAGGAAAAAACCAGCATGGTCCTGTGATACATTGCAGGATGCAAAATGGATACAAATATGTGGCATTGATAAGCCATATCATGAGGAGTAGATGGCTCCAGAGATTATATAGACTCAGAGGGAGTCAAGCTTCAGAGGGAGGATGGAGACTCAGAGTGAGCTTGATCTCAGAGAGAGTTAGTGGCTTAGAGACTTTCATTCAGAAAGTATTCCTCCTCAGATTCAAATGGGAAAAAGAGACGTCTTCCAGGACTGATAGACATGTGCCATGAGTTGAGGAGGTTAGATCGAAGCTTCAGAGGCTTCGAGGAGATATGAGATCTTCTAGTAAGATTCCCTTGTTTCAGTGACCGAGAAGGAAGACAGTTAGAAGGACTGGGATATGGACTTTACCTTGGTTCCGAGACCAGAAGGGAAGTCAGTGGTGACTTCCAAGTTGATCTACAAGATCAAGCATGTTGCAGATAACAATATAGAGATGTACAAAGCTTGATTTATGGCCAGAAGATTCTCCCAACAAGAGGGAGAAGATTATGACAAGACACTTGCTCCAGTAGCCAGCAGAAGTGTACATAGAGAAGCCACAAGATACATGAGGAGTCTCATGTTTGCAGATTGAAGAAGGCTTTGCACGGGCCTAAGCAAGCACCCAGGGCATGATATGGCAGATCAGACAATTTCTTGATGAGCTTGGGCTTTACCAAGAGTAAAGCGGAGCCCAACCTTTACTACAAGATTGTGGATTGTGGACCAGTGATATTACTATTATATGTGGATGACTTGTTTCTAACAGGGAACGAGAAGCTCATTGTTGAGTGCAAGAGAAAGCTTGCATCAGATTTCGAGATGAAAGACCTGGGTATGATGCATTATTTCTTGGGTCTAGAGGTGTGGCAGAAACCGAATGAGATTTTGTTGTGCCAAGGAAAATATGCGGTAGAAATCCTAAATAGATTTGATATGATGTTATTGTAAATCCATGCCCACACCAATGGTGATGAACCTGAAGTTATTGAGTGATACTTCTTCAGAGATGGTGGATGTCGCTATGTATAGGCAGGTGATTGGTTCGTTGATGTATTTGACGAACACTAGTGTTAAGGTCCTAACCCGCACATAGGTAGATCAATGTATTTGGATGTAATAAAGGTCAATATTAATGAGACCTTTCAATAAAATAGAATAAGGCGGATGTAAGAAGACCTAATAGAAGCTTCCGCTTCTAGAAGGATCTTCCTCTAGATGCTTCTCTTAATAGACATATTTAGTATAAATAAGGGTCGAGGGTATGAAAACCCTAGCTTGAAGATTATTGTAACAGAGCGCTGCTCAACCGGAGGTTGCCCCCTCGAAGAGGCCTGTGAACATTGCTTTCTGAATCAAAGTGCTTTTCTATTGCTATTTCGTATATCATTTCTGTGTATTTTGAAGATTATGCTGGATATTTTACTGTTATTCTGCCATTTCTAGCATTTTATTTCTGTTCTGCATATTTTATATATCTGGTATCTTGCAAGTGGTATCAGAGCACTTTCCTTGG
>ML806451.1:20695-41342 GCA_009831015.1 Picea engelmannii
AGAAGTAGACGAAGGGAGGTGGCATAGAGCTTTGAAAACCCGTGGCTCACCATGATAGTCTGGTAGATAAGTCACATGACACGAGGACAGGGGACACAAAGGGCACGTGGATACGAGTATTTGACATGGGACAAGTCGACCTTGGAAACAAGACATGGGGGACACGTTATATATATATATATTAAAAAATTACAAATTACAAATAAAAAAATGAAATATAGACATAAAGATCTAAAGTTTTTAGAAACTAGAACATTTACAAAATATTGATACAAATAGTTACTACATCAATGATGATCAAACACAGGGAATTAGAATATTCAATACACATATGTTGTGAAATTGAAGTTTAGAAGTTAGAACCATAAACGGCAGTTTTCTCATTAAGTCTTTTGATGTCATCAAAATCAAAATGTATTACATAGAGACTGAGTGACTGATACTATAGGTGGGAATGCTAATGGCAAATACAAAATAGGGTGAATACTAGAACTGTAGATGGAAGAATTTCATATCTTTTTACTGTCAGAAGTCCTCCTTCACGTCAGAATCATCAAAGTCACCACCACTGCCACTTCTCTCTCCTCCATCCTCCTCTTTGTCCTCCATTATATCCACTGCCAGTCCAAGATCTGCATCTGCTGGTGTGGAGGCTGACCTTCAAGAGGATCACCATCATGAAAAGTGACTGGCTCTAGCACTGGTTCACTAAGATCCAAGTTGGCTAATGCCAACTCAACATTGGTGTCCAAGCCCATATCATCAGGAAACGCATCCCACATTTTTGTCCAGGAAAAATTGCTTTTTAAGAGTCCCCATGGGTCTTTTTCATGCCTTGGTGTCGGACACGCCTAGGGCATGTGTCTGACACATGTTTGGTATGTGCCTTGTTTTAGGACATGTGCCAAACATGTGTTGGACACCTGTCCTAGGATGCCATGTGTCCGACAGGCAGGATACGGACACGGCTCCCCTAAGGGATGTGTCTTGTTACTTAGTCTTTTAGTTGTTTGGATCATCCTTGGAATCTGATTTGTGAATCAGGTGGATAGTATGGTGGGACCATGTTTGTGGGAACCCTGAGCATACCACATGGTTAAATAATTCAGCGATGTAATCAACAAGAGAATGTATACCAGGTTTGAAAAACTCAGCCTAGAAGCCCTCCTCATCTGCAGTTATGTTGGTATTCATCTCCCAAATTGTTCGCTGGATATCAGTATAAAAGAACACATGGCACGAGGATGGGGTGGATGTGGCTAGAGTAAGAGGTTGCCTGGGTATATCATAAAGGGCGGTTGTATGGGTTAACATGAATTGGGGGTCAAGGTCAGTTGGGAGACTGGAATGGTAGAGAGTTTGTATACAGTTGCAGGACTATGGCTAGTTTCAAATTGATAGTGTTGCTTGATGTACTTCTGAGTCCCCTTGACCTAATTTTATCATTTGTGGACATCGATATAATTTCTTTCTTACCATGAACTGATAAGAAGAAAGTCTCCATTATAGTTTGATGTTATTATATGTATATGTTGTTCATGTCAGCTGACAGCTTGTTAATTTCTTTTATTGGTTCCCTAAGACATATTGACATATTGCATCATGGAAATTGTTAGTTGGAGAAGCAAATGTCAAATCAAAGAAAAACCAGACATGCTTGTTTTCAAGTAGGATCTGAACAAGTGGGAAGGGGTTTTCAAGTAGGATCTGCCACCCTTGTGCTGAACCAAGAGGTTAACCTTTTTTTTAACATATAAGTACTCACCTCACCCTCCTGTAAGCAAGGGTGAGATTCCTCATGGCTCACGAAGAGCCTCAATCGACAATTGGCTCAAGAAGAACAAACATGTCACATGTGGGATTTGAATCTGGGTGGGGAGAGTAACAATTCTTCCTCTCAACCACCCAAGCCAGACCCCCAATTGACAAACTGAGAGGTTAGCTTATGAACATACTATATTTCCTACCATTATTACTTTTTGATGTCATCTTATTTAATATTAGTTATTTGAAAAATATTTTCTTCTTTGATCTATGGCAGAAATCTTGATAAACTTACTGCATTTCTGTCTTATTTCAAATCAGTTGCATGTTTGGTAGTCGTTAATGAAGTATTTTATGGTAACATTGCAGGAATTCAATCTTGTGGCTTTGGGGCAAAGATGTACGCCGCATCTTGCCACTGTCAGATTGTGGAGTAAGTTCTACTCCTTTGCCAGACGAATCACCGCGAGATGCTCTCATTCGTGATGTCTACAAATTTTTAGATTATCATGTAAGTATTATTTCTCTACAGTGGGCATGCCAGATTTTAGTTTGTATTTAGTCAGAGACTCATCATTTTTTGTGAACAATTTTTTTGATCTGTAGTTAGGGTAATAGTGGAGTGAAAAGTATGTCATAGTTCTCATTTGCAGTTTATATGTTATTGATCTACATGCCAAGTTAAGTTCTCTTTTCTTCCTCTTATTGTTATTTTTACACGTTGACAACTAATTAACTGCCATCCGCATTTATTCTGGGAGTGATGAAAGATTGAAACTTAAGTAACAGTCTAATTAATCTTTCATTTCATTTATTGCAATTTGCCACAATTCATTTTTTGAAGTGTTTGATAGGATTTAATATATATTTTGTGATTGGGATTAAAAAAATATTGCAAAATTAACAACATTCATTAATTTGCTGGGTTCTGCTTGAGTTTTTGCGTTTGTTTTTTTTGGAAAGAGTTTTTCCCTTTTAACATTGCACTGATTTAGTTTATGTAATGCTGGTGCTTCATGTACACAGACAATGTTAGTAATAGTTGGTAGTACTTTGAAAAATACGGGATTAGTTGGTCCATTATTTCTCAGAAAGTAGGTATGTTGGGTATTACTCACTTTGTATGGCTGTCATGTGACACTTCTATTTCACATTTTTAACAACTTTTCATTTCCAGATGTCTGTTATAACCTTGAAAATGATAAATCTATTAGAAGAAAACTTTTGGCTCACAGTGTGCACGATTACTGCTGCAGGGATATATAAATGTTGGTGTTGCAGTGAAAAAACCAAAAACTAAAGATGACTTTGAGCCAAAGCTGAAGCTTTCAAAAGAAAGTATGCAGACAGAAAACTGTGGAGACAAAGTGGCTGATGCAGAAGAGGAGGTTGCTTTTATTCTTGGTCAGATTAAGGTTTCTGAGGAAAACCTTTCACCTGGGCAGAATCAAATTCAGGTAGAAGGTGAAAACCAAATATTGCTTCTTAATGTGGAAGATGTGAAGAGAAACAAACTTGCAGAGAACTGTTCTGGGTCAACAGAATCAGATAAAAAGGATTCTGAAGAATGTGGTCTTGCTCTTATGGAAATAGACGAAATCCCAGTGGTTGCACCACACACAGCAGAGAATTCAACTGCGGAGGCTGCAATAATCTCTGTTGTGAAAACTGAGGTTGACATTGAATCTGCTGTGGCCCGCAAAGACAATGAGGAGATCGGAACGAGGGACACTTCTGGCTCTGGTGGGACTGAAGATGAAGTTTTTTTAGGAAAGGATCATGGAGTAAAATTTGAAGTTGATCCACTGGTCAAAGTTCATTCTGCTTTGGACCAGATAAAAAATTCTTATGGTGAAGATGAGTTTAGTGATATTGACAGTGCAAAAGTTTTGCATAATCTTCGTAAACATGATTTGCAAATGGACTTACAAACTGATAAACAGGAAGCAAAGTTAAATGCAGTATCAGAGGCCAATGATGCAAATTCTGTTTTAGAAAGTCGGAAAAGGATAATTGTTATTGGTGCAGGTCCTGCTGGGCTATCAGCTGCTAGGCATTTGCAGCGGCTAAATTGTCATGTGACTGTTTTGGAAGCACGAGATAGGGTAGGTGGAAGAGTTTATACAGATCATTCAGCACTTTCAGTGCCAGTGGATCTAGGTGCTAGCATTATTACTGGTGTTGAGGCAGATGTGGCAACAGAAAGAAGACCAGATCCATCTGCATTGCTTTGTACACAGCTTGGCCTCGAGTTGACAGTGCTAAACAGTGACTGCCCTCTGTATGATTCTGTTACTGGTCAGAAAGTTCCTGCCACCTTAGATGAGGCACTTGAAGCAGAGTATAACAGCCTGCTTGATGATATGGTGATGCTTGTTGCTCAGAATGGAGATGTAGCAATGCGCATGTCTCTGGACGAAGGGTTAGAGTATGCTCTGAAAAGGCGACGCATTGCTCGGTCAAGCTCTACTGGCTCAGAGTTGGCAAGTAGTAAAACTCTTCTTAACGATCCTGATAGTCGAAGCACCATTCGAGATTCCTCAGTGGGACCATTAGAGGTACTGAGTGCAACAGTTGATTCTGGCTTAAAGGCAGTTTCTGAAAATAACGTTTCAATAGTCGCAGGTATGGAAAATGGAATTAACATGGAATCCGAACCTGATAAACTAAATTTATCAGACAATTCTAGCATGGAACAGCAGAGCCTCAGTCCGCTTGAGCGACGAGTTATGGATTGGCATTTTGCTAATTTGGAGTATGGCTGTGCAGCAGAACTTAGTCGGGTTTCACTTCCTTACTGGAATCAGGATGATGCTTATGGAGGTTTTGGAGGAGCTCATTGTATGATTAAAGGAGGTTATAGCACTGTTATGGAGGCATTAGCCGAAGGTCTTAATATTCAGCTAGGTCATGTTGTAACAGAGATTTCATACTCTATGAAGGACTCAAAGTCAAAAGGTGGAATAGAGGGAGAGGTCAAAGTTTGGACTGAGAATAAACAGGAGTTTGTTGGTGATGCAGTTCTGATAACTGTACCCCTTGGTTGCTTGAAAGCAAATGCAATCAAGTTTTCACCAGCTCTTCCGGATTGGAAATTAGCCTCCATTCAACAACTTGGATTTGGTGTCCTGAACAAGGTAATCATGGAATTCCCCAAGGTTTTTTGGGATGAGAGTGTGGATTATTTTGGGGCAACTGCAGAGAGCACAGACTTACGAGGTCGGTGTTTTATGTTTTGGAATCTGAAGAAAACAGTTGGTGCACCAGTTCTGATTGCTCTTGTAGTTGGAAAGGCTGCAATCGATGGCAAGAATTTAGAAACCTCTGATCATGTTAAACATGCAATCATGATCCTCCGAAAGCTCTTCGGAGAAACTGCTGTACCAGACCCTGTTGCATCTGTTGCTACAAACTGGGGTGGTGACCCATTCAGTAGGGGTACTTACTCTTATGTTGCTGTTGGTGCTTCTGGAGAGGACTATGATATATTGGGCAGGCCTGTAGAAAACTGTCTATTCTTTGCTGGGGAGGCAACCTGTAAAGAGCATCCAGATACTGTTGGTGGTGCATTGATGAGTGGTCTTCGAGAAGCTGTCCGAATCATTGACATTCTGGAAAATAGAGAGGACTCCATGGCAGAGGCTGAGGTTATGGCTGCTGCACAAAGGCATTCTGATTGTGAAAGAAATGAAGTCAGAGATATGGTGAAGAGACTTGATGCAGGAGAGCTTTCCAGTGTTCTTTGCAAAGGATCTCTTGATGGGGAACAAAAGCCTTTGAGCAAAGATGCTTTACTTCAAGACATGTTTGGAAGTGCAAAGACAACAGCTGGGCGTCTATGTTTAGCAAAGAAGATACTGCAGCTACCTGCTGCTGCTGTGAAGTCCTTTGCTGGCACAAAAGAAGGGCTTAGCATTCTCAACAAATGGATCCTGGTATGCTAAATGCATTTTCCTGAACGTTTTCTTACAATTTCATCTAATGGATTTGAAATCAATTATCAAGGATTATACCTTGTCATTTCATTTCCTCTTTCTTATACCAGAGATTATGGTATGAACATTGGCGTTCCATTATTTATACATGACTAATTGAATGCCTCTTTGTTATTTGTTATGCATTGACTTTCCTCTAATTAACTCCGAGGGCAGTGTTGGACGGTTTTTATCTGCAGCATTAAGTTGCTCTCATTCCCTCTTCAGAAGTTCCCTATTTTCTAACTGAGTTGAATTTTATCAGGAAAATATACCACCAGTTTGTATTAAACTAGCATGGTTTGTGAATTTAGGAACTTTTTATTTATGATCTCTGTATTCGTCTAGTCTAAAAGTCTTATCAGAAATTATCAGTATTTTTATTCAAGGGTATAAGCCTCGTGCAGCTTGTCATTGTAAATCTGTTTTAAGTTTGTACTTGATGCTCAAGATTAGAGTAGTTCGAAATCCTAAATAAGTCAAATTTTTAGATAATTTATTTATGACATTAAAGGTGTTGTTGAAAAAATATTAGAAAGAAACA
The DNA here is from genome assembly GCA_009831015.1 of Picea engelmannii. NCBI lineage: Eukaryota > Viridiplantae > Streptophyta > Pinopsida > Pinales > Pinaceae > Picea > Picea engelmannii. Next base: position 26,978 of record ML806451.1, read on the forward strand.
TGGATGAAGAATGCAACTTTCTGTTGTAGTGGACTAAGGGAATTTCTAATTTTTCCTTTTGCATGTGGCAAACAGGATTCTATGGGCAAAGATGGAACACAACTCTTGCGCCACTGTGTACGGTTGCTACTGATTGTTTCAACTGATATGCTTGCAGTACGGCAATCTGGTAAAGACACTGAGACCTCGCCACACATCTTCATTCTTCTTTCTCTTTTTTCTTATGTTTTTGTTTTAACAATATAGCTGATCCTAGACCCCTTGGATGTTTTAAATGCACATATAAATTTGTTTATGTTCAAGCAATGCTTTTTTGAGAAATGACCAAGGAAAGTTTGATGCTTGATTTTACAGTTAAGAGGAAAGTTTGTATTCGATTCATTATATTCTGGGCTGAATTTTGCCTGTCATAACAAGTGAACTGTGAGACTGTTTCTTTAAGAGGCTATAACTTGTAAGAAATTAGTATATTGTGCCATAGAATAACTTTAAAACCCGGTTCTTAACTTCATAATGTTCTTGATTTTGAAGTGTTTTTAATGTTATCTTCGGTGTAATATTTAGGAAGTTGTTTTTCCATATTTAAAACTTCAAAGTTTTAGCTTTCAGGAGACATGAGGTTTGGATATTCCTGCTATTTACTTTTAGTATTGCTCCTCTGTACTTGCATTTTATTGTCGTTTTACTTGTTTTTGCCATTTTGTCGCTTGTGGTTGTTCAGCAGTTCTTACCAAATGATTTGTCTTTTCTAATGAAAGTGACATGAGAACTGTCTAGATAATTAAGGATTTTATTCTGTTGTGCTGAATGTTCATGTTCTAGCATGCATTTTGTAGATGTTAAGGGGTCAGTTCAATTTAGGTTGCAGGAAGAGCATTTCAGCTACACAAGGTTCATGGATGCTATCAAGTTGAATCCTTGGTTAAAGGTGCAATGAAGCAACATTTTCCGCTACATTTTGTTGATTGCCTTTACTGTATTCTTCTTGCAAATTATATGCCAATACTTGCTTTGTCTTTTGACCCAGTTATATCAATGGTGAATAATCTATATGGGCGTACTTACTAAGTTACTACTACCATTGGCACATATATATATGTGTAAATTCACGGTCCCGTTTTATTATAGGTACACAAACAATTTTCCAAAGATGAGAACTAGTTAGAATTTAGGCATTCTCCCCAAACCTTTTGTTGATACTTTAAATTTGTGTTCACGATTGACTCGTTCACTTTTCCCAGGGTGCTTCAATGTAGTGATTTTAGTCATCTGCCTATTCTCGGGGTAGAATTTCTTTGTCTATCCAATTTGCATCAATTTGGACCATCTTTCTATAGTCAAAGACAGCTTAAGAAGCTATGCACTGATTGTGTTTTTATTGTACATTTGGATCCCCGTACCCGGTTCATCTACAACTAGCTGATTATGAGGGAAATAATCCATAAAATACTATATTAAAGCAGTTCATTTCTCACGTAAGTCAACTGGAATAACAGAATCAGTGTCTAATAGTGATTGATGTAGACACAGCAGGGTTCCAGACCTTGGTAGGAATTTGATGTATGAATGTGAGGATGAGCAGATGTGGTCAATTCATATTCCCATCCCTGCCGGATGTCAATCAAGGTAGGACCCGCACGGTAGATTCAGTGCTGAGAAAGGAGATTCCCTTCAGTTTGCAGGGTTCTAAAATGCTGTTTCTTGTTATGGATCTTACCATGATTGGCACTAGGTAGGTTTTGGCTGGGAATTTTGATAAGTCACTGATTCATCATAAGTTGTACTCAGTTCCAGTAAATTTCTTGAACCCGTCTGACTCAACATCAAGGATGGTTGATCATCTAGGCCATACTTCAACAAATTAGGTTTGAAAATGTTTGGCTTTCCTAATATTTTGTTTTAGTAACATTGTATGATTTTCCAAGGGTTCTGTTGTAAACTTTCTATGAGGCAAAGGAGTTTTACTGTGCTTTGTAAAACAATTTTGCTTAAAGAAGTTGGCTTGTTTTAATATTTTGTTTTAGGAACATCATATGACCCCTAAAGGATTGGGTTTGATGTAAGAAGGTAAAGGGGTCTTATACTATGCTTTAAAAAATCTTTATTTTAACATGGTTCCATTTGATTTTGATGATTCGCACAATTTTCCTCATAGATGCTTTTGAAAATACTCTCGAAATTTTTAAAGTAATTTCCATCACAATTCATTATTCTCTTGATATTGTCTTCTTAATATAGGGCGTGTAAAAATGGCTTCATAAAGGTGTATTTATTTTCCAAGAAGATATAGGAAGCCATGGTTATGTTGTTTTTCTCAGTTTGTCAAGAAGGGAAGACTGTATTGGAGAAGGGAGCCTAAGAAAATTTTGGGGTCTGGCAAGGTTTCTAGCTGCAAGAATTGTAACCCTGGGTTTCTTTTGTTAAAGGAAGGCCAATTCAAGTCTGGACAGAGAGAAAAACCTTTGCATATTGTTTTTGAAGGAGATAAAATAGGAACATCCATCATCAATTGGTTGGAAGGTTTTCTTTATTTGTATATTTAGTATTTACGATATGTGTGACTAAGAGTATTTGGAATGTTTTTGGGCCGCCCTCTTTTTTGATGATTACTAATGGTTTTGAGCTGTTTATTTCTTGCGCTTATTTTAAGCTTCCTTAGCTATTTTTTGTTTGGGCCTGTTCCATAAGCAATTGATAATGTGTTATAACTTACATCATAATTTGTGTTTTATAAATATGTGTTTTTAAGCTTGTACCTAATAATAATAATGATATTTTTTTCAACTGCTGTTTTATTATTTTCTATAAATTAAAATATTATGATGAGACTCAGATATCATGCATTACTGTTAAAATAAATATTATCGAGAGATCGATATCCAGCACAAATGTCAAATACTGGTGCGTTGTATCATAATTTGTGTTTTATGCACCTACCGGTAAAATTAGTATTTTTTAGCTTACATGTCTTTTTTTTTGAGAAATACATCTTATAGAATCTCTTTGGCTAAGCTACTGCTCTATCAGGAACATATCTATGCCATCAAAGTCGACCAGGATTTGCACCTGGCCTCATCGACACCCACGCCGGGGGGGTTGAACCCAGGTCTCTGTGTTAATACAAGCCCAATCACCTTCCTGCCTACTGCTAGATCACACTACTGTGGATGCTTACATGTCTTTTTGAAGCTGCTGAGTATTTTTTTGTTCTTCACAGCTGCTCTTTTATTAGTTTATTATGGTAAATATTGTTCCGAGGCTCAGATATCATTCACAAGGGACAAATGTAAGATAACATTAGATTTGAGAGAGATATCAAACACAGATGTTGAACACCCTTACATTATGGAAGGCATAGAAGAATCAAATCTGGCAATTAACTTGATGTGAGGGCCAACTCTGATAAATCATAAAGTTGCATAGTAATTCCTTATTTTTTTCAATGGATCGGATCTCTTATTATTTTCTGATAAATATTATGGTGAGACCACTCAAACATCATGCATTAATGTTAAATACATATTATAATAGATTGATATTGAACACAAATGTTAAATACCAGTGCATTTTATCATCATTGGTGTTTTATTCACCTACTGGCGAAATTTGCATTTTTCATCTTACACATGTCTTTTTGAAGATGCTGAGTAATTTTTTATTCTTTCCAGCTGCTCTTTGATTATTTCATTATGGTAAATATTGTTTTGAGGCTCAGATATCCTGGAGTCTAAAATCAAAGTGCAGAATACAAAGTAGTGCTGCCATAAAAGTGCTAGCACTGCTGAGAACCAAAGCCGTGGGAGAAAGAATGCTTCGCCTGGGAGTTCTTGGAGGGGAACCTCAATGCCCCCTGATACTGTCGCGTGAGAATGAAGAGGAGGGACGTCTTCCCTCGTCCAAGCTAAGAATCTCAGTATCTGTATATCTCTTAACATCCAAGGCTGTACAAAAGAAACTCCTGATAGATGACTGGCCTGAAGACCTAGAAGAGCTGGTCTGTCGTGTGTCTCGCTGTCTAGACTACACAACCCACTGCTGAGATTTGGAGGTAGTTGATTGTTTGTCTCGCAGTTGGAACAGCAGAGCCTCCTGGGGCCTCATAGATCTGGTGTTTGATATGGAGCTGCTGGCTGCCTGCCTCGTGGTGTCCCTTTCAGCTGGGATCACTGGAAAGAGAGATGTAATCACCCTGGTAGTGTCAAATCAGAGTGGGGTAGGGGGGGTGGTTGGAGTGTGAGATCGGAGTCCAAGGGCCTCCTTCCTGAAAAAGGCCAAGCACCTGAAGAGAAACGAGGTACTATCAGGCTGCTAAAACTGATCTGTCTTTGATCAGATTTTAGCTCTAAGTTTGAACTTCCAAAACTGTCCTTTGCTGCCTTTTAGGACAGCAAACTGTTTAGTAACTTTCTGCTGATAATTTTTGTGGTTAAGTGTCCTTTTGAGATGCCCTTGCAACTGTTTTCATACCAATGATTAGCACATACAATAATACTCAAAAAACACATAACACTCTCAATCTTTACAACTCTAAATGCTGATCTACACTTCTAAGCATGCATAAAATTGACACATAAGTTTTTGGTCAACATGACCTTGGAAAAACCCCCATGGGGAAAACCAGTTTGGAGTAGATGTATATAGAAGGCCTGAAAGCAAAAAGTACAACACGGAAAACATATACAAGTGAACCTGGTACAATAGCAAACCTTCTCGGAAGCCTTGGAGTCCCTTGAAGATGTTCTTACTAGCCTCTTGAAGCTAGGCATCCTTTGCCTTGGTGCGCCCCTCTACCTTAGCTAACCCTTGGATCTCTTTCTTTGCCTCTTGCTTTGACCTTGCCTTTGCTTGTGCCTTTAAAGTTTAAACCCTTGCCTTGCCCTTGTTGAAGCTCCCTCCTCTCAGGAGTGCCTCCCTCCAAAGTGATGGTGCGCACTTAGCTCATGTGCACCCCTCCTCAAGCAAAAACTCAACAATAGTGTGCGCCCTCCCTTGCCATGTGCCCTCCATCTCACATAGAGTGCGCCTCTCCTCTGCTTGATGGGCCTCTCCTCTGTCGAGAATGTGCCCCTCCACAAGCACTTGTGCCCCTCTCTAGATGTATGCGCCCTCACACAAGAAGTATCCCATACTCCATGGTGAACTAGACCCAAGCTATGGCTCCTCCCAAACCCTTGACCTCATGTGCCTTCTCCTCCTCAAGATATGCGCGCAAGAGCTCTCCTCCTTCTCCTCTCCTCTCCTCTCAAGTGAAGAATGAGTCTCATCTTTGCCCTATTCCCTACTTTAGCCTCTCTTTGGCCAAACCATAAAAGATCAATGGCCTAGATCCAATCTAGCCATGTCTAATCAATGGGTGAGATTTAATCCTAAAATCTCACTTAGGAAACCCACTTTCCTTAGTTTGCCTCATGTCCTTTAACTCACCCACAAAGCGAATTAAATGTCACTTTAATGACTTAGTGACATATTTCACTTTTGACTTAAACTCCTAAGTCAAAGTGAAATTAGAACATAAAGTAAAGTAATGAGGGTAATAGTCTCCCCCTTTGTGTTTAAAGACTCACAAACACAAGGGGACCACTTTCCAAGGTACCCAAATCTCAACAACACCATTGGTCTGGATACCGACAGAAGGTGGAGAGGGAGTTCTGGGACTCCTTGAAAAGGCAGTAATATCAACCATGGACCTCATAGTAGATGGGGGAGTCAAAAATGAAGTGCTCTTTTGTCTCGGTCTCCTGAAGATGGCAGTGCTGGTAGATCTTGTCTGCTTGTGTAATATGTTGATTGGATTTGACCCAAATCCATTGTGAATCGACCTAGAACAGGACTAGTGGGATCTTAAGGGCATGCATTCAGTGACGAAGCTTGTAAGGCAGTCAAACAATGAGGCCGTCCCTCAGCTCCATGGAAGTGCTCTGCATAGAAGGGCATTTTGGGATTTAGCTTGCCTTGGGGGAGGTGGTGATCCAATTAACTTGAACACATATACTGCATATAAATGCCCTCTCAAATAGTCCTATTCAACTCCTGGTGAGTCAGCAAGAGGTGACCAGGGGCAACAAGGGAATATCTGAATGGGGGGAGGCTGTCCATCGAGATACCAATTCACTGTAGTAGACATGTGACCTCCGCAAATCAACAACGAACCTGTCCAGGAGGACTGGTTGAGGCAATAGCCTTCGAGGAGCAGTGTGCAAGGTAAGGACAGTGGTTGAATCAGCAAAGCTCTGAACACTATGCATAAGAGAAACCAGTGCAAAAATGGTCACATTCTGGTAGAGGGGTGGCCTGCAAATGCTGCTTGAGTGATTTTCTGGGGAACTGTCCTCTTGCTGTTTGCTGATAAAGCAGTGAAGCGTGAGGACCTAAACTCTATCCGTTGTGGTCCCATCAGACTCTCACAGACTAGGTCCCTAACCTCAGAGCTGTACAGAACTGTTGGCTTGATAATGCTGCCCATGAGGTCCATCTTGGACGATATGTCCTTAAATTGTTTTGAAAGCACCGTCACTGGGGAAGAGCAATGGAGCCATAGTCCTTGTTGATCTGGAGCTGGAGAGCCTTCCTCAAACCAAATCTAGGCCCCAAGCATTAAACTCCTAAGTATGTGTAATCTGTGGTGTTCTTGATCTCCACTCCCAGGAAGTAGAAGTGGTACTTTGAGAGGACATTCTTCGACCCTTGAATATCATAACCATGGTTTTACCCAGCATAAATCTTTGATCCAGATTTTTGGGTTAGCTTGTTTACTTGTGTTAGTTTGCCATTGCTTTGCTTTCCATGTGCCCTTTTCTGTGTACGAAAGGGATTTTTTAAACAGTTGAACACTATCCTCAAAGACTGATAGGTATAAACTCGTTCTAGACTCTATTTGCCACTTCGTCTGACTTGCTCTTTGGATGTTGTGCTATTCCCACAATGTGCTGTGCATTAGGTGGAAAGTGTATAGAACTTAACAATGGATTACTTTCTATTCATGGAATAGCTTGTTACATTGGTGCTGGGTAGAAATTTGAATTGTGTCAAGCTACTAGATCAGAATCCCTCAAGAGACCGAACTTGACTAAACAGCGCTGGACCCAAAAAACCCAACTTGGATTTTCAAACTTGACATTTAGACTAGTACAATATCAAGTACAAGTTAGTTATAATACTTGCACAGATTTGATAATTACAATATTATCCATTCCTCATACTCTTTTTGATCTGCTTTGAGGCCATTACTAGTCGTTGTCCTTTTCTGCGAGGCTTATATGCATGGTGGCATATGGTACGGTGCCTTTAATCCAATGCAAATTGCTGCATGCAGACAGGAAAGCCTTGTGATCATAGTTACACTTATCACGATATTATCAAAATTATCGTGATAATATCGCCAAAACCTACCTTGGCGATAATATTGCTGATAATTATCGTGATAATTTGACCTTTTGAATTTATCGCGATAATTGAGGAAATTATCGTGAGATGATTGAATTTATCACCTGCTCTTTTTCCGTCCGGTTTAAGTTGCGATTTTTGGTTTTTAAACGTCATTTTGCAAATGGTGCTAAGGGGGATTGAGCTCTGAGGATATTGTGACCATTTTCCATCAACCAAACAAGGGGAAATCTATAGTTTTCATTTCCATCAACTAAACATTTGTGGAGTAGGGATCTACTCAAATCTACCATATCCATATTCCCAGGTATGCTAAAAACATTATGCCTTCATTTTCTTTGTTTTTCAAGATTTAGTATAGGGTTTGCAATGACCATTAGATATGCCTCTTCTTGCCATTTTTTATGGGAGATTTAACACTTATGTAGCTATGTTATTTTAATTGCAACATTCTTTAAGTGTTTCGTGGATCTGTATTTTGAATTTCCCCATTTGTTTTGTGCTGTAGGTTTAAATTTTAAAGATTTAATCAGTTCTCAACAAAATGGCAAAGCCAATGGATTCAATGTGGGAGTATGGTGAACCCTATGAGGGTCATAATAGAACAAAGCTGAGTTGCAAGCTATGTGGAAAGGAAATGTATGGCGGAATCAACCGCTTGAAATACCACCTTGCCAAAATCCCAGGGCATGAAGTGGAAATTTGCCCTGTAGTTACCCCAGATGTTGTCCTTATTGCAAAGAATTCAATTCTTGATATTACTGGGAAGAATTGAGGAACCACAAGGGAACTGCAAGCTACTCAGGGCCCAGGGGCAGGGGAAACCTAATTCTCAGCCACACCTTCTTAGAATCTTACATTATGATTATCCTTATAGTATCTAGATGCCTCATGATGATCATCTCATGAGATACATTTATTTTTGTTTCGTTGGGATTTTGTATTATCCTGTCAGGACTTATGACTTAGGATAGATATCATATTTCAGTATCGATGATTGATGTAGCACTTGGCATCTTACACATCTTATATATCAGTTTTATTTTCATATTTATGTAGCAATGTGTTTGTTTGATGTTTTTGCTTTAGAAGTTTAAAAAATTGAAAAAAATTGATTATTTTTGTATTTTTTCAAGTTTCCCGATAATTTCCCCGATATTGCCGATAATTTATTTTCCAGACCCCCAGCGATAAATTCCCGATAACGATAAATGTAACATTGCTTGTGATGTCATCTGCAGAACTCTGCTATTCCATGGTTTGTAGAGTTGCAAAGCCTATTGTGCAACCATCTTGTGCAGCTTGATGTTGCATGCTGAACTCTGTTCTTGCACCGTGTTGTTTGTGATTGCGAGAACTTCTCTTGTGCTCCACACTGTGGTTGCGTGTGACTCCTTTCTTTATGTGTGCACAACTTCTTTTACATGCCATGAGCTGGACACTTTGTTTTGCAGCTTAATCTTTCTCTATGTTACGCTGTTTGATGCACTCTGCATTTTTGTGCATCCTGTGTACTGGTTGTTGTGTGTTGCACTGCATTTTTGTGCATCCTCTGTTCTGGTTGTTGTGTGTTGCACTCTTCATTTTTGTGCATCTTGTGTACTGGTTGTTGTATGTTGCGTTGTCTGTACTATGCCTGTTGCATTTGCTTGTTATGCTCTGCATGCTGTTTCCCGCAGACAGTGCGTTCCATCCATAGATAATCTTCCCTTATAAATAGTATAAACTATTGGTCTCTCAGCTGTTGTTATTTTATTGTTGGTCAAGTGACAAGAGAGGAGTGGACTGCATAAAGCCTATGAAATCTGGCATTCTGGCAAAGTTCGAGTTAGCTAGAATTTGCAAGCCCTGAATTTGTCAGTTGTTAAGGGAAAGCCAATTCAGGGTTGACCAGAGAGAGAAGACCATATCGTTTTTGAGGGAGACAAAGTAGGATATATATTGGCTGGGAATATTTGTACTGTTGTGGGACTGCTCTCTCATTTTGATATCTTCTATTATTTTTGAGCTGCTTGCAGTTTATCTGTCAATTTCTTGTGTTTCTTTTAATATGCATTAGGTCCCCTTGCCATTGTCCAGCCATGTACCATTTTCCATGTCTAGCTTAAACTCGAATAGATATTGTCCTTTATTTGGAACCATATATGTGGCATAGATGTGTTATACAATGCTCTACTTACATGATGTAAGCTCACTTGATATAGATACATTACTTATTTAATATGTCAGGAGTGTTTGCTTCTTATTCATTGTGTATGTGTGGGAAACTAGTGTTTTAGGTGCATGGCCGATTTTGCAAAATGTTGTCTTTTTCTTTTTTATATCTCATTGTATTTTGTTTTATAGGTATTGGAAGAACAGTCAAGGAGAAAGTTTGTGTGCATACAAGCCGTGATATTCGTGCTGTAGCTAGTCAGCTGGTAAAAATGTGGATTGAAGTATTTCGAAAGGAGAAAGCAAATGGAGGTTTCAAACTCAAGCAGTTGCACGGATCTGCTCCTAACCCCGGTTCGTCAGATGCAGTAAAAGCAAAATCTAAAGAACAAAGCAGTGGGAAACCTTCTGCCACGGTAGTCAATGATGTGAAGGGAAATACAGATCAGCCCCCCTCTACTCCAATCAACAAGAATCTGGCATTGCACTCTGTGCAGGTAGAAGATGGAAGTGAACTGAAAAAGGAAGCAAATTCTGTCGTGGCTCAAACCTCTGATCAAGGCCAACCCAAAAAGTCTGAGGACTGTGCCCTCTCTGAATTAGAAGCTGCAGCTATTGCTGCCGAAGAAGCGGCTCGAGCTGCTGCTGCAGCTGCTGCTGAGGTTTGTTTTGCTGGTCTGTTCTCTTGTACATGGGAGTTTTATATTTACCTCCCCAGGAATGCCTTTTATTTTTGTTTTTGGAGAGAATTTTGTACAACTGCTTTATCATTAATATCCAGTCATTTAGTTTTCCTCTCTGAGTACTCTATTGCATTTATAAAATTATATGTTTTTTACAGGCATATGCAACATCAGAAGCGGAATGCAGTACCTTCCGAGAACTTCCTAAGATACCATCGTTTCACAAGTTTGCCAGGCGTGAACAATATGTACAAAAGGAGGATTCCGATGTCAGAAAGAGGAAATGGTCTGGTGGAGTGCTTGGGAAGCAGGATTGTTCTTCTGAAATAGATTCTAGAAGCTGTAGAGTGAGGAATTGGTCAGTAGATTTTGCTGCTACTTGTGGTAATTTAGATAGTTCTAGATTAGCAGGTTCAGATTTTGGAAGTGGAAATGTTTTGCCCCCAACTGATTCAAACAAGAAACAGAGAAGCCAATCAAATGATGTTGATAGTCATTCTGACCTTAAGGAGCGGTCGGCAGAAACAGGGGCGGTTGACAGTAAATCAACGAAAAGTCGAGTTCAGAATTCTGGTAGCGTTACTGGAGTAAAGATCCCTGACAGTAGAGCTAAACAACCATATTCATTAGGATCACATTCAGAAGTTTTTGATCAAAGTATTCAGAAATTGAATGAGAAATGTTCTGGTAAGATTGAGCAACTATGTATTGGCAAGGCAAGACATGTCAATGATGATAAAGGGGTTGCCGAAGCTGGATCAAACAGAGGATCACCTAGTACTAAAAATGGCCATAAAGATGAAACCAGAGGGGCAGAACATATAAAAAAGGGTATCACGGATTATATAGCATCATTGCTCATGCCATTGTATAAGACCAAGAAAATCGACAGAGATGGGTACAAATCTATCATGAAGAAGAGTACTATCAAGGTAGGATAATAATCACATTTTTCTTGCTCATTTTGGTAATCACATTTAAATGTACATTTCTCTTGAAGAAGAGTACTATTACAAGAATATATAATAGCTAATTGGACATTTAAATGCGTTATGGTTTGTTCATCATTTCTCCAGGATATGACTTTTCTGCTTTCTTAGGGCTTTTTGATATTTCTTAAGAAATTGCATCAAGTTTAGAAGTTTATACTATAATCTGAAGAAAATTTTCCAGTCTGTCAACCTTTATGGATCCAGTAGAATGCCATGGAGTGCTTTATATTTCTCGAAATACTTTTGCTCATTTGTGGTACGTTGATGTAAATCCTGACCAGGTGATGGAACATAACACACCAGCAGAGAATGCCATGACTGTTTCCGAGTTCCTTGATTGCAAACGCAGAAATAAGGTGTGTATTTGTTGGATGAAAAAGAGCAGCTGATTAGAATCAAATGCATTGAATATCATTTTTTCATTGTATGTTAATTGGTTATTCTAGTCTCATTGCCTTGCTCTGTTATTAGTAGAGTTCACTTGCCATGGACATTATCTTTTATCATTTCCTCCATATCAGCAGGTTCCGACTTCTTTTTAGTAGCATTGTATCTGAACTTTGTTTAAGATAATTTTTCTTTTGAGTGGGAATGTTTTCATAGGAATAAATGGCTGGGATATGTGAATTTGGTTGCTTTTATCCTACATGGTTGGGGTGTCTGTTATTGTTATCTTCTTACCTTTGAGCTTCACATGTTGACATCACAGAATTTAAAAAAAAAGGTTTTTTATTGATATCGTGCATGAACTTAATTTGAGAAATTTGTATGTCATGCTTTGCAGATTCGTTCCTTGGTGGACAAGTTCATAGAGAAACATATGGCAAGTACTCAACTATGAGTGGCATATGTGATCTGCAGATTAGACTTATTTGTTCTGCAAGCTGGTGTGCATCCACTTTTTTCCCGATCACTATGTTGTTTTGAAGTGCTGCGAATTCATTACCTTTATTTCTATAATGCCAATTTATTGGTGTGCTTCTGTAACTCATTCTCATGGAATGTGAGCAGTTCTTTATTTGTTAAAGGTTTGAGCAAATACGAGAAAATAAAGGTAAATGATGGCTCTATATTGAAGATTGTCTTGTCATTTCTGTAAAGGGTACTCCGCTAATTTCACAGCTGGCTTGGCTAATTTCACAGCCGGCCTTTGGTGAATACAAGGGTGCTGCAGCTGTATCATGATTTTAGAAGTGGTTTCTTCTCTGTGAATTTTCAAGGGAACAACAATTTTCCATCATTTGGTTTGCCTTTGTTTCTTTTCCTTGCCATACATTTTTAGAATGTAAATTACAGTTTTGACCTTGGAAATCTTGATTTAATGCAAAATGCATTCACAAGGTACGAAAATGTGAACATATGAATAGAACCAAAGAATCTGAGTATCAGTAATTCAATGATACTGGATGGTTAGAATTTATTAATATTTCCGGTTCCCAACAAATAGTGGAGAGCTAATGACAGAGGCATCATTGCCTACTTGAAGTACCTAGTGAAATCCTAAAGGCAGCCAATTATTTTCCCAGACTGCTTTCTGTGTAATAGAAAAAGCAATAAAATATGATGAAATTTGGTGGCAGCTATCGAACCTTTTGTCAAGAGATACGAAAGATGGTTGCTTGGGTTTTGAGTCTTTGAAAGATTCAGAAGAGAACAAGGTCCAGGACGAGGTGGCATATTTTTTAGGAGGGTTCTGTCAGTTTTTCTTTAAAAGTGAGTACTTATTTCTATTTTTGAAGGTCAGAGTTCAATTTTTTAGAATATTTGCATCATTATGTTGCATTTATTTAACTGTATATAGATACACAAAATTGTAGTTCTCGAGTTTTTCTCACGTACCGCATGCATATTTGTCATTTTTGATTCAATGGCCTTGTGCCATTCTACATTGCAGAACAGGGTAGATTCTATGCAGCATAAAATGCTTATTGTCAGATTCTATGCTGTGCAAAACTGTATCAGTTCAGTTCAGAGGGTGCAATTTATTCGATAATGATTGAACTCTTTGTCTCAACCCAGGGTTTTCTCTTATTAGGCTTGATACAGGGAGGGAAGCATGAGGCGGGAACCCATTCTGCCCAGAGCCTCTTTTTCCTGTTCTTAGCTGGTTGAGCAGTTCTGTAAATGTGTGTGAAAGAAGTTCTCGGATGTATCGGGAAAGTTGTGTATTGGTAAACAATGGCTGTTGGATATATGATCACATATAACAGATATTTAGTTGTAGGATTGAGATAAAGAGAGTGGCATGCAATGTTACACTCTTAGGTTGCGTCATGCAAGTATAACACAACTTTAGTGTAGTTGGTGTAAAACACTCCTATACTTTGTGTATAAAGAAATGATTGTGGGAAGATATTACATGTAATTAAAATACTGGAAATTCTGTGAACATAACACTACACTTTGACTCTACATATCCAGTGGACCATCGTTTGTCCAGTGGAAATTTGTTGCCTATTCCAATTTAATGTATCGGAGAGTTTAAAATAAATAAATAATAACTAACATATGGCTTTAATTATCCCAAAGCACAATAATACATAGCAAATGATATATTTTTATTATCCCTGATCACAATGTCGTTTAGCTTTAACAATTATCAAAGCATCTCGGAGGTACAAATTGATATCGTTTTGTGTTTAAGTGATATTTTGGGAACTTTATTGTAAGACTGTCCAACTGTGTGGAAGGATGGATTATATGTCGGAGAATACATTCTCTACAGTTCGGACCTATGGCCCCGTAAATAACACAATATTTTTGGTTTGAAATCCTTGTTTAATTACACTTTTGTGAATAGTGAGAAAAAATAAAAATGGTTTAATTACACTTTTGTGAATAGTGAGAAAAAATAAAAATGGTTTAATTAGAGTCTTTGATGGAGACACCCTGCTTTTGTTGTTCGTCAAACATTTATATCGTTCTAGATTTCTTCCAATTGACTTAGAGCAAGGTTGCTCAATTTCCATAATCTTTTTCGTTTGCAAGATGGTACAAAAAGGAGTGGTAGCCTCAAGTAGCAACATTGTAAAATGTGGTAACATGGTGGTTGAGTTCCATTATATGTAACTGAAAATTTAGAACCAAGAATTGATTTTGTGATGAGTTTAGGATAAGAGGCACCTACTAGCTGTGAACTGACCAGCTTTTGTG
>ML806451.1:49741-59908 GCA_009831015.1 Picea engelmannii
AATGTGCAAAATCTTAACAACCCTTGACATATAACATGCATATCCCTATTACTATATTGTGTTGTAAGATGTTTGGTTAACTCATATAATGAGTGGAATCCTTTGCATTATTGAAAAGCACATGTTGGATTAATGTCACCAATGAGTTGAAGGCCTTCAAGCCCTATGGAGGACCATCTTTCAATAAAGTAATAAGGTTTGAACAAGCACGGGACTAGGGAAAGAAAGAATTTGTCCCTAGGACTTTATTTTACTTGAAGAACTAGTCTAATAATCTCCTGAATCTATGCTACACTTGTAACATTATCACGAAATAAACAAAAAAACATTGTAAATTTGTTGTTTTTGTCCCTTGAAATCTCAAAGTAAAAAAATGACCATCTTTGAAACTTCTAATTGTAATTTCCTAATGAGTGCAACACCGATATTTTCATAATTACAACAAAATAATAAAAATAATAAAAGCATAACACTTTTAAAAATGTTATAACTTTAATTGTATTTTAAATTATGAAAATCCACATTTTTTAAGATATTTTGAAAAATGATGAAATATGAAAAATGTTAAAAACAATAAAATCATTTTTAGATATGTTAAATTAAATTTTAGTATAGCAAGTTTATCTTAAAAACCATTATCTTTATAACTTTTGAGGATCGAAAAAATAGTAATTAAAAAAATACAAAATATTAAATTCTTATATTTAAAAAAATGTTGTGAACAAAATTAAATTGGTTAGATTAATATTTTAATATTGTATATTTATAACATAGTTAAAATAATGAAATGATAGCTTGATATTTATATATCAATTATAATAAATTGATAATATATTTCGTTTCTAAAAATTATTATTACAACTCACAAACAATTTAAAACATGCATTCAAACAAACATGAAAAGTAAATGAATACACACGATACGCTAAAAGAATTGACTTAAAATTTTAAAAATATCAAGACTGCTATATAATTGCTATATAATATTATTTCCAAATACATAATATCTTACTTCTATAATGCTCCTTTATAAGTCTACAAAACCTTGTTTTTCAATAAATTTTACATTTTTCTCTAGTGTGTGCATTATTTAGTTTCATTTTTCTTCAACATTTTTTGAGGATTCACTCTTACGGTACAAATATATGCAAACAACTTGTCGTATTTTCCAATAATTTAAATACTTAAAAGGAGGTAGAGGCTCATTAGAAAAGGAAATGATATGATATGAATTATCATTTCGATCTCTAAGGCACACCCAAATTAATTCATAAAGTAATTTGTGCTATTTACATATCCTTTATTGAATGAATTGTGTTTGAAGAGTTTTTGAAAATTGTTTTTTAAGCATATGATAAGGTGATATCATTACATTTGGGTCAAAATTTGAATTTCTTTTGATATATGTATTGTCAGTTAAACATTGCATATGAATTTTCTTTACTGAATAAATATTGGGTATGTGGTGTTGAAAGAGTGTACTTTATTAAACTTGATGTCACTTTTGCGATAACACATTGTCTTCTGATTTATGTGTAGTCAATCTCTTCAAACACACGTTACAGAGAAATTACAAAAACAAATCAAAGGTTGTTGCTTAAACGACGTGATGCAAACGTTTAAGTTATAGTAGCGACATCTAGCTGATGTCTTAGATGTCATTTAAGAGACACCAGGTTGACACTAGTTTTTTTGCATGTTTCCCATTTGACGTTGACGACGTCGCTTAAGAAAAAAAAGTATCATGCTGTGTTAGCCTCAAAGAATGCCATGTGGAGACATGATGAATCTTATGAGATAATCCAAAGAGACCTTTTATGATTTGGGAACCCATCAATTAGGCTCTCATTTCTCTTTTAATGTGGCATGGAGGCAAAAGCAGAGTTTCACCTTCAAATAATTTAAATGTGAACACTTACACATATCAAATATCACCCAAAATGTATGAAATAATTAACCAAATATATTGTTGTCCAAATTTTGACAATTGTAACGTGCCTTCATATCAACAAAATAAGTCTGGTTTGTTGGTCTAAATTTTGTATTGATGGCAACGGTATGTAAACAAATTTCCACAGTATAGACCATTTTCAAAACCATTCCTTTTAAATATAATAACAGAGTTTGGCATTATAACTCACTAATGCACACTAGTCAACATTCAAGATTTCACTGCGGTGGTAGGCGTGGGTGGGAGTCTTCTTGATCTCAAAGGGAATATTGTCACTTATTATTCATGGGGACTAGGGTCACCTTCAAACAACACTGTTGAAGCCTATTCTTTACTCAAGGGTTTGAGCATCGCAAAGGATCGAGATATCACCAACAAAGTAGTATTTCAATACTCAATGATGGTGGTCTGAGCGATTGTAAGAAAAACTCAATATGGAAGCAACCTTTTCAATGGTATAATATCTCATATTATCACTTTAAGTGCAAGCTTCAACGAGTTTAAAATCCATCACATAAAAAGAGGCTTGAAAACTCTTGCTGACCAAAGGACCAAGGAAGGAGCTAGGATGGCTAAGGGGAAAATTTTAGTGAATCGGGTAAGGGGGGTCCAGTTTGTCCCTTAATGCTCACCCCTTTTCATTTTGTGAACCCATGGTTTTGCGAATGACAACTCTTGGGATTCACACTCCTCTCCCCACACACTTGGGGATTAAACTCACCTATGTGAGACCTCATTCGAATGTGTGGCATGCAAGTTTTTTAAAAGGTGCAATGGATCCTGAGTTGGTCATTCCACCATTGAGAAGGGTTTGTGACAAGGGTTTTCTAGTTGTAGTGGATGGTTTATCTAGGAGGAGATTTGAGATAAGTGAAGAGGAGATATTGCTTGTTGGGTTTTGTGTATCTGTTCAGCCAAGTCAGTCGGTTTCGGTGCCAGTTTTTAGTGCCCTCTGGCTTGTACACATGATTAATTCTGGAGCCTCTAACAACTTTCATCTCTTGACCCCAGACTTTGGTAAGTATTGTTATCACTCGAAAATTTGTTTGGGCTGTATCAAAGAAAACCCCGAGGTAACTGTTTCAACCAACTTTAGATTTTATTTTGACCTATAGAACTAGAGAGAGCTCTGTCAGATGTCTAATCACTGGTAATAACTCAAGGGTTTCATTAATAAAGGAACAAAGGTCATATTTTTCAATATGACAGGTTTGTTTTTGTTTTAAAATGGTTGGTAGGACAAACAAGGAAAAGGTACCATTGGGCAATGGAGTCATGGACTGAATTTCAATGTTTTTATAGTCAACAACTGGTTGCTTTCTTCCTCCAGATTTAAGGAAAAATAGGTGCTATGCTAAACAAATAAATGATTTGAGATGAGATATGGAAAGGGGAAGAAATACCACTACACTACATGCATCAATCAATGGATGAATCTCCAGTGCAGCTTCAGAAGAAATGACACAAAGATTAATTATTAAACAGAACATCAAAGGAAGATGAATTCTGTAAAAGTAACCATTTACACATAACAAGCATCATCAGTGTGAAAGGAGCATCAAACATGGATGAATTCCTACCACTTACTCTCAGACAATGCTAGCAGAAAAACATAATCGTGGAAATGATATACAAGAAACACATACTGAACATAAACACCGTGATGAATCTCAAATTTCAGAAAAATAAACTTTTGCATTAACTTCAAATAAATAAACAAGTTTTGATTCCTCCCCCTTACAATAGTCCTTCCCCCTATTTTAATAGAAAATTAAATCAATCATATCTTTAGGAGGTTGAATCCTACCCCATGCATCGAATTCTATGCCTTAGAGACATGTGGCAAACAAAAAATCCAACTAATTCCTTGATTCTTAGAAACTGTCTTTTAGAATAAATGCAACTGCAACCAACGCATTGCATGGAGATTTAGTGGAGCTAAATCTTAGGTACAAGTGTCCCTTGGTATCTAACCACTCTCTGAGAACCCATTTGAACCTCCTCAGACATGTGGCAACCCTCCTACAACTCAGATTTATCACTGTTAGCATTTTCAACGCAATTTCAGGATTCGTTGCAAACTTCCCTATAGGTGATGATTTCCACGTTTATCCAAAAGTACGAACTGGGTCAGGTTGATTTTTGGTCAGCAAGTCAATGATATTACTATTCATATCCAATTTTTTTTTTCCGAAGAATCCGGATCAGAATTTAAAAGTTACGATAAAAATACAATTTTTCTGTGTATGAGGTGATTTTGCAACGCACAATGAATTTTGCAGCGCACAGTGACTTTTGCAGCGCGCAGTGAATTTTGTAGCATGCAGTGAGTTTTGCAGCGCACAGTGAGTTTTGCAGCGAGCAATGAGTTTTGCAGTGCACAATGAATTTTGCAGCGCGTAGTGAGTTTTGCAGCGCACAGTGAATTTTGCAGCACACAGTGAACTTTGCAGTGCACAATGAATTTTGTAGCACGTAGTGAGTTTTGCAGTGCAAAGTTGCAAATGGAAATGAAAATAAGAAATGATAAAGCTTCCTTTTGAAACCGACCCTTGGAGATGTTGGATGATGCTAAGCGCTAAAACCAATATTGGTGCTAACATGCATGACTTTGCAAACTGCTGACAAACCTCTAACCTTAGCTATGAAAATCATGGTGCTAACAACTGGCTCCAAAGGGGATTCTATCCTCTCTGTGAGGTAGCAAAGAAAAATAGACCAGGTGCCTTATCCATCTGAAACCCAATGACAATTCAAGCCAAAACTACTGTTCCAAACTGAAAACTGAAAACTCATGATGAAAATCAAAATTGGAAATTGTTGAAAGAAATGCTCGTAGTACCGAGCTTATTCACACTCCTACCTACCCTACTTTATTAAGCACACATGTCAAATCAAGTGATTTCATACTTCCAATAAAGCCAGTCAAGTAAGTGGTTTCTTGACTGCTGCTTGCTTTCAGCTCCTCCAGTCATAAAGTCAAAACTGAAATAGGACAAGTTATTCCACCATCTGAAACTATTTCCATGTTTAAACATTACATAGCTAATTTCCATTGAAGATTCTAACAGAGCTGCAAAAGGGTCCTTGAGAGCAGAAACAACTTTCACTTACTTATGACCAACAATGTGATCATATTTAAATGGTTCTTTCCGACTTTTCACATTGTCTATGTCATAAAAAAGTTTTTTAACGACACTTGTATTTTGACATGAAGGATGCTTGCTGGCTGAAAATTCATTTTCTACAGGAAGAACAAACCTCAGAGTACTAACCTTAGGCCTAAGGTCATAGTACTTGTAACAGTGAGCCATTACAGTCTGATATCCTACTTTATACTGCTCTGAATCAATGGGTAGTGTTTCATGTGTTTTTGTTTCATTCTCTTGTTCTATCTCAAGTTCCATAAGGAGCTTCTATAAACATTATAACTTGTCCACTTGACTAAGGATGTGACACAAATCGAAGTAAGATAATAACAAGGAACAAAAATATTCACACCAATGATGCTTAGAAGACAAATCAATCCATTTTCTAAAATTTTGAAAAGAAACAAGGTCTGACACCAACCTTGTTGTTCTGTTTGATGAAGCACCTGGATCGAAAGCTAAGCTTCCCATTATGAAGACAAGAAACTCTTCATACCCTGATCTCTTTGAACAATTAAGTTTCCGTGAAAACTTTAGCTCTGGATTCTTCTGCCAGTGGAATCACCTTCCAACTATTTTTCTGATGTGTGGAGTTTCCAGAGATGAAATACAACCAATATGTGCCTAAGTGTCTGTTGCTCTCAGACATTAGAACTAAAACAATGTCGTTCTTCCCGAGGACAACAATAGCAATCGTTCCTTGGAAATGGTGCCAAAATGTTATCACTTGAAAATTTCTTTGGGCTGTATCAAAGAAACCTCGAGGTAACTGTTTCAACCAACTTTAGATTGTAATCTTCCCTATACAACCAGAGAGGGCTCTCTCAGATGTCTAATGTCTGGTAATAACTGAAGGGTTTCATCAATAAAGGCACATAGGTCAGATCCTGCAATAGGATAGGTTTTTTTTTGTTTTCAAATAGTTGGTAGGACAAATAAGGAAAAGGTACCATTGGGCAATGGAATCAAGGCCTGAATTTCAATGTTTTTACAGTTAATAACTGGTTGGTTTCTTCCTGCATATTTAAGGAAAAATAGGTGCTATGCTCAACAAATAAATGATGTGAGATGAGATATGGAAAGGAGAATAAATCCCACTACACTCCAGGCATCAATCAATGGATGAATCTCCAGTGCATCTTTAGAAGAAAGGACACAAAGATTAATTACTAAACAAAGCATGAAATGAAGATGAATTCTGTAAAAGTAACCATTTACACATAACAAACATCATCAATGTGAAAAAAGAATCAAACATGGATGAATTCCTACAACTTACTCTCAGACAATGCTAGCAGAAAAACATAATCAAGAAAATGATATACAAGAAACACATATTGAACATAAACACCGCGATGAATCTCAAATTCCAGAAAAAGTAACTTCTGCATTAACTTCAAACAAATAAACAAGTTTTGATTCCTCCCCCTTACAATAGTCCTTCCCCCCCTTTTAATATAAAATTACATCAATCATATCTTTAGGAGGTCAAATCCTACTCCATGCATCAGATTCTATGCCTTAGAGACATGTGGAAAACATAAAATCCAACTAATTCCTTGATTCATGGAAACTATCTTTTAGAATAAATGCAACTGCACCCAACTCATTGCATGGAGATTTAGTGGAGATGAATCTTAGGTACAAAACATAGTTACCGACTTAATGAGATCCGTGACCTCAAAACGAGAACTCTGGCCCAAAAAACCCATATTTTTGAATAAAAAACATCAAAATCAACCCCCAAATAAAAAAGTGGTGCTACTGGTAGCACCATTTTTTAAAACATGGTCAAAATTCCAACATTTTTCAAACATGGTCTTCAAAACTTAGATAGTAGCTTATAAAAACCTTAAAATCAACACCTAAAAAAAATTAAGATGTTTTTGATTTTTTTTTTCTTTTCAAAACGTTAAATTTTGAGATCATTTGAAATCATATTTTTATCACTTGGTACCATTAAAACCAAAACCTCAAAATCAACCATCAAATTGAATAGTACTGCTACCGGTAGCACCCATTCTAAAATTGGGGTATGAAAATGACACATTTTTATAATGTGGTAAAAGAACTCACCATTACTGTAAACAAAATCATAAAATCAACCCTTAAATGTTTACTTTTTAAATGTTATTATCACGCAAAGCACAAGGTAATACATAATGCCATGAAAATATCACAATATACTTTAAAAATTCAACGTCACTTTTAATAATTTTTTCCTTTTAATAATAAAAAAGTAAATACAAGTTACATTGAATGAAACATGAATAATTTATTAAAAGTATTGCTATATTGACTATATTCAAAACATACGAGCTAAGAATTTTTATTATATTATCCATAATAAAAAAACATATCATTCATAAAACATAAAAAAAGATTCATAACTTCATGTAAGATCATATTTAAGTTCAATGCTCATTTTTAGTTACCATACAAACATCATATGAATAAAAAATACATAAAATGTTTCATACACTTATTCAGATTGACTCATGGTTTATGAAGTACCATCAGAGTCTATATTGTCTTCAAATGAATGTTTGGATGAAGATGTAGATGATCCATACTCTTCTCTATTGTCGATGAATGCACCATCTGAGTCTACATGCATGCCCAACATTTCAGATGTCAAATTCCTTTTAGATCTACGACTAGGTTCAACAGACTACCATCTTGCATTTATTTTTGGCGGCAACAACCTCTTGATAATATCTGTTGTCTTGGAGTGAAGAGTTCATCTCTTTGTCAAATTGAAGTCATAAACAAGTATGTCAACATCATCTAATTTTAAGAGGTCAGTGCGACGACGAGTTGTATTTTGACCCTTTCTTTTTATCTTTCTATTGACATGTTTCTCAACCACCATCTCTGGCTTGTACACACCATTGAATGGGTGTGTATTTGTTGCATACCAATGCACTTTAATTGCAATAACAACATCATTTTCTTTCTCAATTTTTATAACCTTTCCTATCTAGAATGGATAACCATGTGGATCTTCAATCGCTAAAACTGCAATCATGCTACCCTCCTTAATATCTTGTACTGAACCCATCTAAAGGTCTTCCATGGCTTAACATTGTGCACGTGACCTTCACGAACCAATATACATTTCTCTTTCCTCTGCTTGTGTAAACTCAATAGCACCTTGAGATTCTTGTTGAACTTCAACAATGTTTGTTTCTTCAGTTTCGTTTGGCATATTTTGTGGCCAATGAAATTGAGTCCTCAACATTGTATATTCATTTGTTGAGCTTGAAATTATGTCACTTTGACTATTGAAAAAAGAATCCCATGAAACAGAATCAACAACATCAAAGTACTCATATGTATCCTTAATGGACTTTTTAATTTCTTCTAGGCATTCAGAATAATCTACATCTCTATTACACCTTCATGCATTATGGATTTCAACAACTGATTGTAAAAATAATAACTTTGATGCAAACATTGGATGATCTAGAATGAAATTAAAAAATGATAAACCTGATAAAGGCCCCCATTCTGTAGTAGTTGAATATTGGTTTCCCCATATAAGTGTTTTCCCATCATTTTTTTTGAAAGAAAATTGATGTTGGCAGCTAATGTCATTAAGCTACTCAATACATTTTTCTTCACGATGTGATCCCTGAATAAATCTTCCCATGTCAACAGTTTATTCTAATATATGAAAAACACGCTCTGGAATGTATGCTTTCTTGATACATTCAATCAATGATGGTAGACTTCCAACATTTTCCCTCTTCAATGTTACTGATAAACGACTGAACATTTGATCAATATGATCACGAGTGTGTTCAACAAGAAGGAAACCAACTTTCACCTTTTGAAAGATTCCCATTTCAACAAGCATGCTTAGATATCCAAACACAATTTGATTTTATTTTCACGACTAGTGTTGTCCATTTGTAGATAGAGAACTTGAGGAAGATTTCGAGACCAGTGAGTGAGCACATGATCAATTATGGTGATGGTCAAATTTGCATCATTATGAATATTTGGAGTTGTGAAGTAAACTCCTGGACACATTTTTCCATTGAAAACCATACAACCAACCAAGTGAAACCGAATGAAATTCTCTTCCTGTAAAGTTTTGGGTGTACAGACAAAATGTGGTAGAAGTGTTTTCTTCTGGTCCATGCCATCAATTATCATACCTAAATATTTGTTTGGAACATCATAACACTTCTTCCGATTTTTGTACAAATTTTGTCTTTCACTTGATTGTTGATTCCGATGTTTTTGAAGTGCTTTGACTACGAAATCTGCACATGACATAAAATGAAAATATTGATCGAATGTTTTCATAGTTGATAACTATTCAATTAAAAAAAAACAAAATAGTAAATACATACCTCTTTCTACCCCTTCAGATTTATCTCTTCTTGATTTAAGAGTATCACATATACTACAAATCCCCATCCTTGACTTCTTAGGAATACAAATATTGTTGAATTGTTTCTTCCATATTCTTGTAAAATATGCATATGTAATAAAATTACCATTTCCTTCAACACCTTCAACATATCCTTTGAACAAGTTGTAGATTTCCCTCCTTGAAAAATTATCTGGAATATGTATTGTGTCTCTATCTGGCATACACTCTCCATGTTTGGAAAAGAAATCACACATCCATGACAGTGTAATTTTTGTGAATGGCCCACTCTCTCGTCCATGATGTACCTTTGAATAAAATGATGGATCTTTTTCCAACCTTGTCTGGATTCCTGATAGACGAAGATTACCAATTGAGTGATTTTTTTTGAAAGGCTTTATGCAAAGCAAAATATTCCCAATGCGATAATCATATCATGTATTGGTGGATATCATGCACCCCATCAAATATGAATTTTGCATGCTCTTATTCGTTGACAAATATGCCTTCCTTTTATTCAAGGAATACATGTAGTCCATGCTTTTCAAACAATTCTTTTGACAACATTCACTTGAAATCAATTCACTTATGGAAATTAATTTAGTGAGAAATTCTTTCCTAGACCTTGTATAACTAGAATGATTTGGATTGTTATAAAAAGTTCTAATACTGGTCCTAGACACAAT